>VXAY01002317.1:2654122-2676047 GCA_013399855.1 Oxyruncus cristatus
ACCCACACAGAGGAGCCTCAGATTTTAGGGGGTTTTTTGTGTGTTTTTTGTTTGGGTTTTTTTTTTTGGTTGGTTGGTTGGTTGGTTGGTTTTGGGTTTTTTACTTTTGGTGAAAATGGTGTCATTTACAGACTTCTTTCATTGAAAACCTAATGATTAATTCTAATAATAACAGGCTATTGCTTTCAGTTTTTATTTGAACAAAACTGAGAAATCACAAGGTATGTGCACAATGCACACTTTTTCCTTTTTGGCTGTCAATACTGCCCTTTTTTGGTTCTGAAAGCTACCTTCACATTTCCCTGAATAGAAAGAAGATATTTGAAGCAGGTGAAAAAAAAAAAAAAGGAAGATTAAAAAAAAAAAAAAGAATAGAAAATGAGAACATTAAAAAGTGTATACAAGCAGTGGAAAAGCCCACAAAACTTTTCAAACTTTCAGAACAAGCGTGACCTCAAAAATTACCTTCTTTAGAGCTCAGTTGCCTCAGAGAGAGGGAGAGAGGAACCCTGTGGGCCCTGCTCCTCAGCAGCATCCAGCCCTGCGTGCATCGAACCATGTGCCCTGATAAGAGACTGACATCTGGGTGGCTTCCCTTTCAGCCCCTATGTGTTGCTGACATCAGCTCTGATTATGTACAGTGGATCCCAACCATTTCAGCCCAACCACTGATAGCTTGCTAGAGTGGGTCTTCCAGTAGGTCACGTTCCACAGTGTGCTTACCAGAGAAGCCCTGTTAGCACTGGTGGCTTGGCAAGACATCTCAGAGATGGTAATTGCTATCTGTAGTCTTACAGCGATGGAGGGGAATTGCAGTGTGGCCCTGCTGCACCTGTGGGGTTTTGATTCGGGTGTATGTATGCGTGCATGTCTGCTGAACTTGGATAGAAGGAGAAGTGAGAAAGAGAAAGTATTTGCATCTCATCCTGGGTCTAAATATCAGAGAAGGTTTTCAAATGGCCTGGCTGAAAATCCTAGATCAAAACATCCTTTAATTTTGGAGGGAATCTAGTCAAGATCATGTCCATCTCTAGCTAAAACTGAATTCTTGGCCAACAGCCTTGCAGTCACATCACAATTAAAACCACTCTGTTGACTTGCAGATGCAGCTTGTAGCAATTTTGCCCTGTTGCAGTCAGCTGTGAGTTTGGAGGAGGTGAAGAGTGTTATGTGGCTGCCACATCCTGCGTGCTTTCCTACCTAGATATTGTAAATTACGTGTGCAATGAACCCTGTTACTGTGCAGTAACAAGGAGGAAATCCCTGCTATATAATTCATAATGCATCATCTTCTGCGGCCCAGTTCCACAGGCAGATATGGTTCTGCTTTACTCTCTGATTTGTTGTCAACAGCCCTTCTCCATATACATGCATAACATATTTTTTATAAGCGGAAAGTAATTGCTTTAAATCACCCAGGAAATTCTCACCAAGTTGCTCCAGCTGAGTGCCAATACTTGCTTAGGATGAGGGGAAAGTGGGATGCTGCTTCCATCTGATTGCCTCAAGCCCTCTCCACAGTCTGATTTGCTACATATCAGGCAAGCCCTTGCGCCAGCCAAGACTCACCTGGAAACAACTTCTCATAAAACCAGCTCTGTAAAAGCCATAGCTGCTCACTTTGATAGTTCCCAAATTGGTTTTCTCTCTCTCTTCTATTTTTCATAGGGCCAGTAAATGGGAAATTGGTCCCCAGTAATCTATTGGAAGGGGCCGAGAGGTGCTCAGGAATATTGTCATATTACAGAAGCTCAGCTGTATGAGCTGAGGATGAATGAGGTCTGCAGAGTTATCACCTCCCTGTAACTCATAAGATGAGCAAGAATGGCTTTTCTTACACTCCTTGAGAGATGGTAGAGCTCCCAGCCTGCTCTGATCACTTCTGGGTACCCATGACTTCAGCCTTGGAAGAGCAAATCAACAAAGGACTCCTTCTCCTGGGGACAGACCACTTCCAAAGCTAGATACTGTTTATGGCACCAGGCAGCTGATTTCTCTTACATCTTTTTTGAGAGCAGGAGAATGAGATCACTTCTGCTCACATGTAGTTTCTGTACTTCTTTCTTGCACAGGACTATCATCAAACAAGCCTGAGGTTCTGCATGAGAGAAATAAGTCCCCAGAGAGAGGGCTGTGATCCTGAAGGTAAGTGGGAACCCTGAGGAACCCAGGCTGTCCAGAAAACCCAGAGCTCAGTTTTTGGATGCTTTCTGCAAAACTCAAAAAAACAAAGTAGAAGTCTTGTAGGCGCTGAAGGACAGATCCCATCCTCCAGGGATGCATAGGTAGGCTGAGACCAAACACATGAAAGAAGGTAATATCTACTGAAAGATGAGACCTGTCAGTCCTTGAAAAAAAAATTTGACACAGAAGATGTGTCTGAAATAAGAACAGAATGTAGGTCCGTGAAGCAAGCCAAGGACAGCAATGAAAGCAGGATCAGGGTTTGTGCATAGACAAACCTGAAGCAGGCAAGTATATTACCCAGCTCCTCTCTCTTGGCAAGGAATACCTAGAAAAGTGGCTATCCTGGCCATTTTCCATCCTTTCCCAGACTGGGTTTCTGCGATGTTTCTTTGGCCACTGGAAATTTACTATAAATACCAGGTACTGAGCAGCCGTTTTATAGTAATATCTCCTAACCACCCTTTCTAGCTGCCCAAGGCTGCAAATGATGTGAAAATTGCATACCCCAGTCCCAAGCCTTAGTAGCTGTTCAGAATTTTGGCCACATGTCATTTGTTATTCTTCACTTGTGCATACATTCTTCTTATTTATTTTTTGTAAACATTTGTGTATAATTATTCACTCCAGAGTTTCCAGTGATTTTCCCTGGCTTGCAGATGTAGCAAAGCCTGCTTCCTGCATCCAGGAAAGAAGGTTTTTTTCAACTACTGCAAAATAGAATCCTGACAGATTTGAGTCTGCTGCTTCCATGTCCATTCTTGTGATACTTAGCTACCCATGGCAAGAGACAATTAGCTTTTTAAATATAAATTAGAAATGGTCCCAAGCCACAGATTTCACATCCAGATCCAAATTTGGGACAGTTCAGATTTGGCCTGACATTTTGGGTTTGGGCCCAGGCCTGATTCTCCTTGTGAAGCAGTCTGACATTTCCAGTTCTGGGAAATTCCCCTCCCTGGGCGTGTAGCCTCTCCCCGCTGCAGAGCCACCCCCCGGGTCTGGCCCTCTGCTGCCGAAAGCTCTCCTGCTGGTCCGGGTTTTTCAGAAGCCCCTGTCTGTCGTTACTGCAGCTAATTCAATTGCTGCAGTGACAAAGCCTTCCATGATGCTGCTGTGGCATTTTGGTCCCTGCTAGTACTAGAACCTGGACGAAGTGGGCTCTCTGCAGCTATGTGGTGCTCATGCAGGGGAAAAAAAAAAAAANAAAAAAAAAAAAAAAAAAAAAAAGTCATCAAATGGCAAGCAATCCTGGGAATTCAGGTTAAATCACTGGGCATCTGCCCACAACTCAGACCCCACAGTTACCCTTACATGCAGTGATAACATTACATTCAGAGTACAGGACACAGAAGCAGGATTAACAACTCAAGGTCTCTTCTTCAGTTGTTTTATAATGAGTTCTTCAATAGAAGTGGATCCTTGCACAAGAGGGCTTAATTTTGTTTTTTAATTTATATTTGGTCCAGATAAAATACACAGGCACACCATCCCTAAAGTTTAATCAGTTGTTTACAGACAATTTTAGATGGATAGGCCATCACACTCAGGTTATATCTTGATTCCTTTAATCAAGAGGGAGGTGATATAAGGAGCTCACATAAGCAGAATTCACCAAGCTCAAAATCAAGCTATCAAACTAAGAAATCTCTTAAACATTGACATTAAGTACAATTACAATGTGTTTATCTCTGTAATGTCACCGAAAGTGATTACTGTAACCTCTGAAGGCAGAAAACTGAAGAACAGAGTGATGAGGTGATGTGCTCAATGTGACGCAGGACTCTGTATATCAAAGCTCAGAAAACAGTCGAGAGCTCCTCAATCCTCTTGGTCTTTGTCCATAGGATCATAGTTCCTTTGATACACACACCATTCATGGGCACTGAAGTTGTATTAGGAGATCACAGAAGGATCCCTGCAAGTATTTAACATAATTTTAGCCCTGACATCAACTGTCAAAATATCCTTTTAAGAGAAAATGCCTGGCAGCAATGACACTGGTGGCTGGAATGATGCTGGCTTTGCAACAGGCTCCAAATGGGCTCATAATGTCTGAAAGCATTCATTAAAAAAGACTCACAGATAAAACACACATATGACACAGTTCTTTATAAAGAGAGGCTTTTATAGGCCAAATGCTGAGAAGTCTCATGAGATTACTAAATAATCCAAAGGGAAGTGCTTGGAAGCCTGTTTCTTGGGACACAGAGAACCAGCCTGGAAAAATGTTATGGAGACAAGACTCTGGGGAGGGATCAAGCCCTCCCCCAGGTCTTGGTTATGGATCAAGCTGTTTTTTCCATCTGTATTTTTTTCCACCAAATATAGCCCCTCTGGATCCAGTGCAAGGAGTGCCAAGGATCAGAAGGAGAGGTGAGGTGCCACCTGTACTCAATTCCGGCTGTTTCACCAGTTCCTCACAGCCTACTTGCAAGCCAAGGTGACACAAATGAGTTAATTTCCATGGCATACTGAGGCTAATTAGAAACAGCTCTCAGACCCTGTAAAGCATTAAGCTGGGCTGCAAGTGATAATTGCTCACCTGCTGCATGGGCCTATAAGAGGCAGTGCATTAACTAGCACATGTGGTTTTATCACTTCCCTGGGACAGTAGGGGCTGGACCCTTCCCAGCACCCATTGCACTGAAAGCAAGATACTGGATTATGCTTGTGGTTTACGGGTACTCAGGCAGGGAGAGCTGGTAATGAGGGGTCAGATTCCAACTTTCATTACATGCTGACTTTTTTTGCTCTAGCATGGCTGTGGTGTCAGGCTGGCATAAATAGCTTGCTTTCTTCTTGCTTTCTTCTTCCTGCCCAGCAGGAACAGGGAAGTGATTCTGCCCCTGTACTCGGCGCTGGTGAGGCCACACCTGGAGTGCTGTGTCCAGTTCTGGGCCCCTCAGTTCAGGAAGGACATGGAGGGGCTGGAGCAGGTCCAGAGAAGAGCAACCAGGCTGGTGAAAGGACTTGAACACAAGTCCTATGAGGAGAGGCTGAAGGAGCTGGGATTGTTTAGCCTGGAAAAGAGAAGGCTCAGGGGAGACCTCATCACTCTCTACAACTATCTGAAAGGAGGTTGTAGCCAGGTAGGGGTTGGTCTCTTCTCCCAGGCAACCAGCCATAAGACAAGAGGGCATGGCCTTAAGCTGTGCCAAGGGAAGTTTAGGTTAGATATCAGAAAGAAATTCTTTACAGAGAGAGTAATCAGCCATTGGAATGAGCTGCCCAGGGAAGTAGTGGATTCTCCATCCCTGGAGGTTTTCGAGATGAGGCTGGACGTGGCACTTAGTGCCATAGTCTGGTAACCGCGGTGGTGTTGGATCAAGGGTTGGACTTGATGATCTCAGAGATCCTTTCCAACCTATCTGATTCTATGATTCTATTCTATGATTCTAAGGCCTGGAGGAGAGGTTTACTAATCTATTGCAGATAGAAGTACAGATATTTGGAATTATGATGAGCCTAAGTACTTCTTAAAGGTCTAGACCTCTCTATTGCAGGGATTTGGGCTGCAGAGGTGTTAGAAAGAGGCCAAGACTTTATTATGAATTTAAGTAACTCTCATTTTACAGCTATTCATATTTTTTTTTCTCGATCTCCTTTTCTTTCTCTCCACCTTCTCTTCTCTACTAAAACAGGCGGGCATCCAGTGAGTGGCATGCCTGCCTGGGGCAGGGGATTTGGAAGCAGATGATCTTTAAGGTCCCTTCTAATCCAAACCACTCTGTGATCTTATGATTTCTCGCAGATGTAAGCATTAGTTTTCCTGAGACTGGAAGATGAGATTGTTTGTTGTTGTTTTGGGTGTTTTTGCTAGATTCAAATGAGATTTCATTAAGGAAAGTGTCCACTTTGAAAGTGTTTTCTTCTTTATCCTGAAGGGGAAGAGAACTGCTCGTTTCCAAAGTCCAAAACTGTAGCTTTTCTCAGTAGAGAAATATTACAAATGTCTGAGAATTGAAGCAGGGCTTCACTAAGGACTGAAACTGACAGAACAGAATAAAACTATGAGAGTTATCCAGCAGGGGATCCTGGTACCAGGATCATCAATTTGCAGTGTTCAGCAGCAGCTTCAAATCACATCAGAAGCAATGGGATTGGTATGCTGTAAGACACGTGTGCCCCGAAATTTTACGAGGCTTGACTTTTTAGAGCAACTATCAAGAATCCCTCAGTACTTTGTACTGCTTGAGACTTGAGAGTTCCTGTCATGGACTGGGACTCAAGACCAAGTTTCCCAGATGTGTTCTTGGGTGGCAATAATATGTTAGCAATGATTTTAGCTCTTACTGAACAGGCAGATGGGTGGCTACACAGGCATGGTGTAGATTTATCATGGCTTAATGGCATCAGCTGGTGTCTGGTATCTGAGTATTTGCTGAAGAATTCATCTCAATGCCCTCACAAATAGCATCAACTGAGGTGGCTTTTCAGAATGATCAAGTATCTACACCTTCAGATTAATGAAAATGATGCCAGAGAAAGAATTTAAATGTCTACAGATAATTAACTTTGTCAAAAGTACCGGGAGACCAGGCTTTTTCCTATGAGGTTCTTATCGCTTCTATTTCTGATCCTGGTATTGAAGCATAAAGACAAAAAATAGGCTCACTTTCACCATTTTCCACTGGTGTCTTGACACTCTGGGGCTGAGCCAAGATCCAGAAGCTCAGAGGCCAGCAGTAATGTAGCTATGAGGATATGCCAGAGGCTTGAAACTCTT
This sequence comes from Oxyruncus cristatus, assembly GCA_013399855.1. NCBI lineage: Eukaryota > Metazoa > Chordata > Aves > Passeriformes > Cotingidae > Oxyruncus > Oxyruncus cristatus. The sequence continues at coordinate 2,661,036 of VXAY01002317.1, forward strand.
GTTAGATTGGCTTGAGCATGAGGAATGGGAAAAGAGTTCTGAGCCGTTCTGTTAAATTGAAATGCAGCATCCTTTTCCTTGGGATCTGTTATGTCCTGGCAGTTCCTCATTAGTATGTTCCCATCAGGGAGTTCTTGCAGGAATGTGGCTCTTGGAAATACCTAGATACCAGCTCCTAGCTGGTGGGAGCTGAGAAGGTGCTCTTATCTGGGCAAAAGTAGAAAGTAGAAACTGTTTTTCCTTCTAATGAAGATGTTCAAGCATTTCCTAATGAAAGCATTGCTGTTAAGAGAAAAAGGAGTGTCCTGTGATTATTCACATGTAGAAACCATTTTATGGCCCATGAACTTCTTAAGAATGACATATTTTTCAGGTGGCCTGACTATCAGATGCCTGATTTTGATGGATGATGTTAAGCATGGACATAATCACCATCTTGGTCTCAGAACCAGCCAGTAAGATATGTTAAGATTTTCCAAATGTTTCTCCAACAATAAAAGGAAATGTAAAGTTAATCAAATTGTCATGAAAGATCAGAGCCCAGCAAGTAAGGACTAAGACTGACATTTGAAGTAGAAGCACTAATAAAACAGACGGCTGCTTGCTGATCCTGTCCATGCTTGTGTTTAATTTAAACAAGTTAACGATGAATGGAGTTTGCAGAGGTGGGGCAGGGGTGCTGTCGAAATCGATGTATGTACCAGCTATTTAAAGAAAGCAGAGAAGTGGTAAATCTCTAGCTGCATGTGAATATCATGCCTTAGCAGAGAGGTTCGACAAACATCTCTGTTGGCATGTGCAGGGCAAGAGGCCATTCTGCTCCTGGCTCTACCTCACCTATGGCTGCTTGCTGCCCAGACCAAAACTGGATGAAGTTAATCCCTGGTGCCTTCAGATTGATTTACTGCATTATAAATTAATTCCAGCACTCAATTTCTGTTTCAGAGGTTCTGTTTCAGCACCTAAACACCATCAAGATAATTTCAAAGAAAGAAGGGAAGCTCACTTCATTTCCTAGCTTTACAGCTGTCAATCTCTGATATTCCACACGTGCATGTGTGTGATTTGAGTGGCTATTTATCTCTAAAGATCTCTTCCACGGTAAATCTGCTGGACACGAGGATCTTCGTCTTTGGAGAAGATACTGAACAATGAAGTTGAATGACAATGTCATGGCCTTGCCTGCTCCAAGTGGTAGAGATGTGACACCTTGTCAGGTGTCTTACCCTCTGAGATGGATTGTTATGTGCCAATTTACTTTTTCCAATTGGTAGTGTTGCCGGAAGTGTTGGAGGGAAGCAGCTTTGTGCATGGCAAAGCCATGAACGGCAGTTTTGCTGTCTCTGGGATACTCATCACCACACACTGTTCCTACTATGTGCTCCCTTACCCCAGGAACTATTTTTGACCACAGAAGGGATATTTTATCTTGAGATCCCAGGGTTTCCTACAGAAACCCCTCAGCAACCATCAGGTGGCAATGAATTTCATTCAGTGCTGCCCTCAAGGCATGGGCAGACTAGGGGCCTGGACACGAGAAGCTGCTCTGTTATCCATTACTCATCCCCCAAGCCAGCCTACATTCTGTTTTGTTCTGGATAAATACGATCAGGAGGCAGAAGCTCTCCCTCAGTTCCCTGATGCCTTTCATTAGATCCCACCTTGCAAGTGTTGGTTCTGCTGCAGGGCAGCGAGGAGGTCAGGACGGGCAGGCAGGGTGGCCGGCAGTTCAGCCCCAGCCCATGGGCCAAACAGATGAAGCGGCTCAACCCACCGCTTCCCTCCGTGCCCTGCAGCAGCACAGCTCCCCGGCCTCAAAGCCCTCTCTCTGTGGCATGCCGGGTGACCCTTGCTCGCCTGCCTTTCTGCCCTTATTCTTCCCCGCAGTTCCTTCCTTTATCAGATTAACTTTAATTAGTGAAATCAGAATCACATGGAGTGGGGAGGAAACACTCCAAACACGGCAGATTTATTTTCAGCCAAGGAAAAATTAAGGTGCATAGAGGCTCTCGGAAGGGCTTGGACAAGGTTTTGTCTAGAAAACTGTCTGCGGTGTGAAAGCACTGGAGGGCTGTGAGTGTGTGACAGGGCAAGAAAAAGCCAGTTTGTCTTTTGTGAGATGTGTGTGCAAAGGAACTGCACGTACACATGAAGTGTGTATGGCTACAAGCATGTGCTAGCTAACACTTACGTGAGGGAGCCTGGAAATGCTCACACAAGTCCCTTGCAGATAGCATGAACCAAAGATTAGAGTGCTGCTTGGCAGCCTGTGCCCCACAAAACCCGAGGAGTTAGTCTGTGAAATTACTGCAAAACACCCATATGCATGTACACATGAAGCACAGGGACAAATGAAAGCAATAAACCATTTTTATCTGACAGTGTGGCAACATGGTACAGTGTGATCTGTACAAGGGGCTTTTTCAGAAAATCAAAACAAGTTTGACAAATAGCGGGCCAGAGCAGAGGGCTGAGGGGAAGATAACCTGAGCTCTGGTCCTGGTTCTGCCCCAACCCTGTCTCCCTGCAGGGTTTATCTGGGGTCGGGGGACATGATCATTGCAGTTAGCACCTCTTGACGCTGTGCTTGTGTTCTGCTAATGCAGCACAGGGACGGCCATCCAGCATCACAATCTTTCCTCATTCACATTACTGCTGTGTCTGCCCCAGTACCAAATCTCTTAAGATGCTTTTGTCCCCCTCATCTCTGGGCCAGAACTCTTGCTCACTGTGTGTATTTTCAGTCTGGCATTAGCATGAACAGACAGACATGTAGCCCCTGGTTGCTTCAGTAATGCAGTTTTTGAACACATAACCTTGGAATCAATCTGACCAAAGAAATTCTCCATTGCATATGACACCTTTATAACACCTCCAGACAGGACCTGGTTTCTGAATTCGTCTTTACCTGCATATTTCCTAGACTAAGTGGCTGGCCCAGAATGAACAGTAAAGGCCTCTGGTTTCAAGATGCAGCACCATGTCTTTTCTGTTGCTTAAGGTGGGTGCATCTTCCCGGGAACCCACATTCCTGAGTGCTGACCTTCTCCTGAGCACTGGAGCAACCACACAGCAGTGGCTTCCAGCAAGTGCCAGTGAGTGAGACATCATCCAAAAAAACTTACTGGGGAGTTGTCAGGACTAGGCCTGCTGGCTGCACTTCTCCATTCCCCACCTAGGAATCCTGAATGGAACTCATTCCATGAGATAATATTAGAGTAAGGGGAGATTTCACAGAATATTCTGAACTGGAAGGGACCCACAAGGGTCATCAAGTCCAGCATTTAAGTGAATGGCTGATATGAGGATCAACCCCACAACCTGGGTGTTATTAGCACCATGCTCTAACCAGTTGGACTAATCTCAGGGTTAACAAGCAGCATTTCACAGTAAAGAACAGATGGAATGTGGAAGTGAAGTCTCACTGAATCTGTTCAAGCTATGTAGCATCTCCTGAAAAGAACTGAAGCGGGTGGAAATACCTTCCAGTGAGAATGTAGAGTGGCAATCAAAGCCAGTGAGAAAATGAGTCTCCCTGAATCTTTTTCAGTTCTTTCTCAGGTCTCTGCATTGATATCTAATATTTCATCTACCTACTATTCAGCTGATGGCAACATTGTCCAGCTACTGCACTGGAAAAAAAAAAATAAATTAAAAAGGCTTACTCTTACCCTCCTTCTCATTCCTTCTCAATGTGTTTTGCTAATTGCTTGTTCTCCTTTGCAATTCTGCAGTGCACAATTCAGAGCACATGCTGTTCCCCACTCCCCTCTCCAAGCTGCTGACCAGAGCCACTTCTCCACAGTAGTCAGCATCCTCCCTACCTCAGGCCATCATCTGCTAGGCTGCAGCCGTGGCACAGGATGGGAAGCAAAATACTAAATAAAAACATCAGTGGCTTGGAAGGAAGATGACTTTGATGGCATGGGTAAGATAGTAAAGCTGAAGAAAATCAGAGCCTGATTCAAAGTCCAGTAAATGAAGGACGCTGTGAAAATAGATGTGGGCAGCAGCTGTTCTTCACAAAGTTCAAAATAATTTGTGAAACCTGTAGTGGCTCTGCCTGCCATCCCCAACTCGGCACTCTCCTGGATGGATGAAGGATGAACAGGAGGCATACAATTTCCCCCTTCCTGTAAGGTCCCTCTCTCTCCCTATCCTGTATAGGTGCAGAACTAGACAGTGGCCCATAATATGAAACAAACCTTGCTGCTGACAAATCGTTGTGGCTTCACTTGGCCACACAGCACCACCAAAATCCTTTCATGCAGAGTTGCAGTGCTCACACACCAGCCAAGCTGTCTGGCTGCCCCAAACCCACAGCACACCTGGGGAGGTCCCCAGGGCTTTAGCTTTAGTCAGGGAGAGTGAGTGAGCATGTAGTGCCTCAGTTGAGAGGTGGCTGAGAACACATGCTGCACCAGGAGAGCTCAGATAAAGCACAGTAACACCAGCATGCATGAGCCCTCCACATGGGTTCCCCACTGCATAAGCCCATGACCCTTTTTATGCTCACTTTTATTAAGGTGATTCGTGGGCCTCTCACAGGTGCATCTCATATAGGAGTGCAGCAAACTGCCTCTGGCTTCTCCTAGAAATCAGTTCCAGATGTGCTGGAGTAGAGCTTCCCTTCAGAGGAAATATATGTTTCAGGTAGGGCCCAGTCTATGAAAACTCAGAATATTTCCTACACTGATGAACAAAAGCCTTTATTGCATCTCCTCTTCTTTTTGACCTTTCTGTTTCCCTTCAATCTTTGTGCAATATGCTAATACAAATAGTCTTAGTTTCTGCTTACCATCCCTGTTCACATAAGGTTCAAAATTTCATTTGTTGCTGAGAGCAGCTTCCCTCAATGTCTCTCTGTCCATGCACTTTGAAGCCCGTCTTCTTTCCACCCCTGCCAAGGCAAGCCCTCCATACCTTTCTCCTGCCACATGTTCCTGATTGAAATCATCCTTTGCTTCTCGTGCAAACAAAAGGATTCTCTTGCTCCATTCAGAGTTCTCTTTGACATGTTACTGACCATAATATAAAATAGCATAGATTTAGATTGTTTTTATGATCCATATGAATTTTATATTGAAATTTAATCATGTATCACAAGCAATTCCCAAGGTCCCCATCACTCTGAGTTTTGAGCATGTTTTGCCAGCTCTGTTACTGCCTTGCCAAAGCTATATGGAAAGGCTTTAAAATTCACTCCTGACTTTGAAACTGGGACACAAAATCTGTGTTTTTCACTTCATAGTGGAAGGCCTTCCTCCCTTTTGATGTTGACTTGGCTGCCTCGTGGAGTGCTACAGAGCAGAGCACTGATACACAAGGATATCTTGGTGAGAGAACAGAGCTGAGAGATACAGTTTGCCCTGTTCATCCTGGTGACAAAGCAGGATTAACACTTTGGTCTGTAGGCTTCCTGTTATCATTGTTAATTGACACAAGGCCATCATTTTACCAGAAAAAGCCAAGCAATTTGTTAACTGATGTGCCACACTGCCTTTCACATGAAACCAAATAACAAGTGCTCTTCTTCCTTGTAGCCACATGCCTTAACTTTCCAATTTTTCACCCTAACTGCTTCCACAGTACCACTGCAATGTTAATGCAAGAATCTCTAAGTGTAAGGGCAAAGTGAAAGGAATGTAGCTTAATATCCCAGCAATTAGCACAAGGGTTATTGTGCTGAAGGCATTATTCATTTTTAATTATCTGAAGCTGCTGAAAAATTCCTCGGACTGCCTCCAATAGGGTGCATGAATCAAAGCCCACACACAGAATGGTAGCATGTCACAAAGGCAAGAGGAGAAGCAGTTGGCCCATGCTTAAACAGAGTTTCTCAGCCCTGGCCTGGGACTTCCTGCAGCAGTAGTGAGCCAGCTGCTTGCAGCTGAGACCTCTTTATTTCTGGTGGGCATATTTCTGAGCTCACTAAATTAAGATAATGAGGAGGAAGGAAACAGGAAACATATCTGCATGTTCAGCCGCATTGGTTAATTTGGGCCACGTTTCCTCAGAAAAAAAAAAAAAGATAATAGCAATAATAATTTCTGGGACATATTTGGGGAGGGAGTGGAGTAGAGATGGGTTTGTATTTTTCAAGTAGAAGTGCCACCCACAAGTTAAATATACTTAAGAGGCATATTTTCAGGGTGTTTAATTGAATGTATATATTGATTCACCACACTTGAAAGAAAAATATACATAAGGCATGCCAACTTCCTGCAGTGAGCACAATAAATTTAATATAATTCAATAAATTGTAATCAAAAGATGAATTACAAATCTACTTTTTTTTTCTGTCAGTGGCAAGGCAGAGATGGCAATGTACAGAAACAAGGACATAATGTCCAGGGTTTACTTTTCTAAATTTATTAAAATTTAGTTTTCTACTTCCTCAAGATTTTTCTCTTTCAGCTGAAGAGTGAAAAGACTCCAGCTCCTTTGCAGCTGCTTCTTTTACGGCCTGCCTTTGTGCAACAAATGGGCTTGATGCTCAAGGCCAGACCAAGTATGACATCCCCATATTTGTATTTACCCCCTCAAACAGGAACTAGTGAAAGGTCAGCTTGACATAGTCCTGAGGACCTGCTTGAAAAAAAAAATCATGCTCTCTAGCCTTAAACATCACATCTCAGAACAAGGCTCTCTGGATTTTGATTTGTGTCTGATTCCCAGCTGTCTCTTGCACCACACAGTTTTCTGTGCAGGAGGAGAACTGTCTTTGCTAGCTGAGATATTCATGTGTTTTCTGCTTGGAAGATGGGCTCTTTCACATTACAGGGCTGGCTTGTCCTAGGAAGGTCTCTGAAACCAGGTGCCATTAACAGCCCCTTCCCTATCCCAAGAAAGGGCAGGGCCAGACTGTTCTGATGCAGTCCTGATGCAGACCACCATTTGGAAACTTTTGTCCCCTGTGGTTTTTAGAGAGCAACACATATTTATTTTAGGAAAGAAAGACTTTTCCTCAAGTCTGACTACAACAAGTTCCCATCCTCCCTTGTTCCTTTTAGTTAAAATGAACACACATAATTAACCAGCTCTCTCTGCGACTCCTAGTTAATGGCCTTGCTGTTTTCCCTAACCAGTGCTTTCTTTATCATATATAATTTTCATTTTGATAGCCTGTCCAAGTTCTGTTGCTAGACGGTGTAGAAAGATGAGAGAATTTTTTTTAACATAACAGAAAAAGGACTTCAGAAAGGGATGCCAGTCTTGTACCTAACTGGGAGCATCAGGGGCTTCTTTGCCCATGCTTTGTCATGGGCATCTTGGGCATGAGAACATTTTAAGGTGTGATTTAATCAGATCACAAAATGTGCAATTCTCATCCTGCTTTAAATTAGTGTTATTTTGATTTAACTCAAGCCAGTTAGGAATCTGAAGCATCATCATCATCATGGCCAGGCTTCGCAAACAAAGATTAGAGAAGGACTCTACCCACACTTGCTACAAGCACGTTGATGAGTAAAAAGGCCAAAGCGAGATAGACAAGTCCAGTTGCAAAAGGCACAGCAGAAAGTCTCCTTACGTGATATTGACAAGACTCAGTTCTTTCTGCATTGTCTTTTCTCCTCAGAAATGAATCTGAAGAAGCTAATCAAAAATATACATCCACTGACTAATTTGCTCTGAGTTAGCAGTAGTATCATAATGGGTATGAGTAAAAAGGATGAACAGGACTGCACTAAACAACTCATGAGTATTGTGCATACAGCACAGCAAAGCATCAGGACTGTTTTCTGATTCAGTGGATGCCAGTGCCCTGCTTGCCCACAGAAGCACAGCACTGGGGGTTTCAGCATGTGGGAACTGGAGACTGCTGCATCAACGCCACTACCACATGTGTCATTCTCTCAGGAATTATCGTGAAACAGTACTGGGTTTGGGAAGCAGGTGGCAGCTCTTACTCCATTACCAGTGGATAATGACTGATTAGAATTTACATTTTTTCTAAACAGAAGTTTGAAGAGTGTTGTTGTTTCAAATGTTCTGCTTACAGGATGTTTCTTAACCCCTGTTTGCAAGAAAAAAAATATATCCTAGAACTAAATTTTAGAAAATGTCCTATTTTTAATGGTACAATTTTTGGGCTTCATTTACATAAAAAAGAAGTTATTTGGGGAAAAAATATTGGTATTAGGATGGAGAAGGAGGAAGGCAATTTTTCCTTAAGCCACAGATTTTTACCAGCTTTTAAAAAAAATTTGCTTTCCTGGACTGTTCAGTGGGGTACATCTCTCCAGCATAGCAGCCCAAATGTAGATAGAGAAGAGGCGCTTTTACTAAGAAAGAAAAAAAACTCTCTTCACCATTCCAGAGGAAATTGTTACTGACAATGAGCCACAGTCTGTGAACTTAAAATTCCTTGCATTTGAAATGGTTTGATTTTTTTTTTTTTTTTTTTTTTTTTTTTTTTTTTTTTTTTTTTTTTTTTTTTTTTTATGTTTTACTTCCAGCTCTGACCACCCACAGGGGACAGGAAAAATGGAGAAGAGCGTACAGCTTATACAAAAAGATTCCTGCTACAAAAGGATCCTTTATTAGCTGTACTGGCTATGAGGTATCTCTTATGGCAGTTTCCAGGATATGTTCAGCACTGTAACTTGGAGGTCAGAAGATCAGATCAACATTACAAGTTCTGGGAGTAAATCTTACTGGAACTGAAGAGCCAAAACCAAAAATTACCAGATCTAAAAGGCTAGGTTTGGGGTTTGGTTTTTTCCTTCTAACACAGGAAACACAAACTTTTGAAGTTTCCTTGAAACAGGAAACACGGACTATTGAAGTTTTTAATGTAGAAAAACACTGCATTCTGGTGCCACCATACTGAAAAACTTGAGTTCCTAAATCACACTCCATTGCAATTCCTGAGTGCCCTGCACAGAAGAAATGTCATTTTCACTTGAGAAACCAATAAATATGCAAGTTTAGTGGGATTGTCCTCCAATCTCTGTGGAAAATAGCATTATCTCTGCATTCCTAGATAAAAGAATGAGTCCTTGATTTGCTGAATTTCTCTACCACTAAATGAAAACCGGTGAAAATACCTGCATCAATGTTTAAGGAGGTGCCTGTCCAAAGGAACGGTTGTTATTTTGAAGGAGTGATTTGTATCCAAGGCTTTGTAAATCCCCATTCACTTTGGATGCCCTCATTCTGAGGTTTCTGACTTATGTCCCTCCATCAGGGGGTTGATGTCTTACAGCTAAAGTGGCCTAGACTTTTTAAATAACAGACCAAGTAATAAAGCATGGATGGAAATAATCTTGTACCCTTCTACTATCCCCCAGTCTTCATCAAAGACATCTTTTCAGTAAAACTTAAGCTATAATTCTTTCTTCTGTTTCTCCCATATCAGTTGAGCTTTTTTCAATAGTATTGAAGTATTATCAAACTTGTGGATGTTCCTACCCTGTGTGAGAACAACCTGTAGAGGTGTCTGAGCTGCTGTTGTCCAGAGCTGGCATGTCTCTACTTCGATGCAGCACTGTTTACAGCACAGACATTGAAAATAGTCCAGCCTTGTTTAGAAGGGGATGTGCTTGCATTTATAACCCCTCTTGTCTCAAGCAGAGCACACCATCAGCACTCTGAGACCACTTCTGTTCCTGGGAAACCTCAGTGTGGGACCTCTAGTGTGCTCCACTGAGTTTCAAGGACAAGCTAGCTCAACATGCTTGAGCAACACCCAAGCAACACTTAACTCAAGCCTGCACCACTGAGGCCAGCAGACTCTGCCTGCAGGCACACCTTTAGCAACAACACAGCCCACCTGCTCCACTGATGACTTGGCAAGCAGATGTACTTCCACGTGGGCAGTTGAGGTTCACTTGCATTCGTGCTTTACAGGCTGCATAACAACCCATCAATCACCCTTGTGATGACCACGTGCAAATTGCTGGCACCAAGGCTTCATCACCTAGCTTGTGTTCTCTTCTCCTTCTCTAAACAGTGTCAGTCCAGCTGGGACTGTGTCACACTCAGTAGTACGTTACATCTCTGCAGAGGAACCCTGAAGACCTTTCATCCTTTCTGAAAGAGCTAGGCTTGAAGGAATAAAATTGCTTTTTTAAAAGCCATGGCTTTTCGAGCAACGTGGCTTGATGAGAGGTGTCAGCTATGCAGTGTCGGTGCCTCATTCTGCCAAAAGAGCAAGGTTACAGCCTGCACAGGTAAACTTCCATGTGTGGTGGCAAGGTGTCCTTGTAGTAACCTCAGAGAAGCAGAACAATTCTCCACATCAGTGAGTGCTGTTGATGCTTCTACACATAGCAATGGAAACGTTTGGGAGTGAGTGTATCTGGTGGATGTTAGCATTTTCTCTCTTTTCCTTGCTTTCAAACTGATCAACCTAAACAAGGCTCTCAAGGAACAAGAGATCCCACCACAAATGAGAAGATGTAAGACTGGAAATCCAAGCCTCTTCCTTTTTCCAGCAACACCTTTCATGCCTCTTCATGTGTAACTGAGAAGTTGCTGTATGGTGAAAGTAAACCCCAGTGGAAAACGACTGGTAGGAACTTTTGTCCCCTGGAATGGAAAAATTAGGTAATGAGGGAATTCTTGTGTCTGGTTTGTATCACCATAAAAAAACAAAAAAGACAAGGGGCCAGTGACAGCTCCACTCCTCTGGCATGGGAATATAATTTGGTATGTGGTATTGAGGGATATTTCCTTGTAGCCTGCAAACCAGAGAAGTTCTTGTTGAGTTCTTGGAGATGATCCACTGCAGAGCAGTGGGAAATCCTGCCTCAGAACCTGGAAAATATGAGGTTGAAAGTTTCATCTTTTGCCTGTGTTTAATAAGATGAGAAGTACTGGTTGCTAGGCTTTGTAATATGCCAAGCACATTCTCTTTCCTCTGTTTTATATATCCCAGGGAAGGCCAAAGGATTAGCATGAAATTAAGAATATTCCTCTCAGGTAACGAAGAGACTGTTTGGATGTATGAGTGATACCTTTGGTATAAGAACAAAAGGAACTAAAGAGAAACCTAATTGTTTTTCCAGCATGAACAAACAATTCATATTATTCTAATTGAATTATTACAGTAAAGGAAACCTTGGAGCCTAAGTACCAATGATTCTTGTTTTTCTCTCCATGCATAGCACTGCTGTTTCTAAACATTATGTCCCATTTTCACTGTTACGTTTAATAGGACTCTGCTATTTAATATTGTCATTATCCTCAATCTCTGCCGAAAGTTTCGGTTTTTGCATACAGTGGAGTCCATCTGAAAATCCGTAGTTCCTCACTGCTGCTCTGCTGGCCTCACTTCACTGCCTCTGGTCCTGCCTGAGACCCACAGCCTTAGGACTAGCAAGCTGAGAAATCAGGCCAAGGAGAACTTGAAGCTGGAACAAGGCAAATAGTTGTAGAGTTCATTGTGAATTTAGGGTAGAGAAAAAGAAGAGAAAAAATACTGGGTCCTAGGAACATCTGAGTTATGAAACCAGTGTCATCCAAAAAAGAAATCTTGGGTCAATGGCACATTGTCCCATAGTCAATGACCCATGGGACATGAGTCAAGACCAAAGATCTCCTGCCCCTCTTAATCAAAATGGTTAGGTCCAAGCATGATCTACTGAGAATTAAAATGGAAAGTCTTATGTCTGCTGTTTGACAAGCAAGTCATGAAAGGCAAGCATAGCTCCTGCTGGACCAACTTAGGACCCTCACTATCCCAGACTCAGGAAATAACAAGTGAGATAGTAATACCTATCCCCCTTTGGAGTTTCAATTGCATTTTTTTAACCCAAGTTCTCAGTGCTGATACGGATTGAGAGTTGCACTAAAAATTTAAAAATTAGTCCTTTCACTCAAAAATAAATGTTAGTTATTATTCAGTGGAAACCTGCTCAATGGCATGACTTCTTCAGCTCTTTTATGGGCAGATGATCCATATCAGAAATTTACTTCACCCAGTTTCAGTGACCTTTAAAACAATCCTTCAGGGTCTAGCCAATATTTGATACCTGACAGTGCCCTAAACTGCCTGTAGAGCAAGGACAAATCCACAGCAGTGCTGCAGTAGAGCACTCTCAGCAGGGACTGCCCCAGGCAGAGGAGCTGCCTTTTTAATATTCTCAGGGACAATCTTCTTTTTGTTTGTTTTTTTGTTTTGGGTTTTTTTTTTCTTGACTTGCTGCAGGCTGGGCTGCCTTATACTGTGAGGCATCTGGACATTTCAATAATAAAGGGGTGATCACACAAGACCATCTGAGAGAACCAGGTTCCTGAGACTAGCTGCATCTCCTCTCTTACCCATCTGCCATTCCCATCCCAAGTGCACAGAAGAATGTCACTTTCCTAAATCCCTGCTGAACATTTCATGTCAGGAACACAAATTTGTCTTCCCCAAATATTTGGTCTGCTGTATTAAACAAGGCCTTAATCTTTGTCACATGTGGCAAAATGTGCTTGGGATTCATATTATCTGGCAGTCACCTAAGCTTGTTTCACCTTCCTTTTGAACTTCATCTTGTTGCAACCTTTTCTGTGATAAGGGTATTGGGCAACTTTTCATGCAGGTTTTCAGAGCCTGTGGACTGCAATGCCATGGCTCCTCTCACTGACACAGATGCAGTGGAGTGCTGCTCCCCCAGTCTGTTTTTCATGATCTCTTACACCTCATTTTACTCCATGCCACTGGTTCCCTCCACATGAAAGAAAGACTTTTGGTCCACATGACATCTGGTTTAAATAGGTTTGTGAATTTGTGTTTTGGTAGATGCACAGCACAGAAACATGTCTGAATAGCCACTGCAGGTAATGTGCAGTTGAACATATGATGGGCATTTTGCCCACTCGTGAGTTCACCACCCCTTGTCAACCACACTCAGCACAGTGCTATTCCTCCCTTTCCCATCTGCCACAACCTCTGCCGAATGTTTCCCGTCTGCCCCATACACCCTGTGCTTCGGAGGGCATGCAAGAGCCAGACCCAATATAACTCTGCAACTTTCACCCCTTCTAGCCCCAGTCTTGTTCGTGCAACCAAGAGTTACTCATTCTCCTGCAGGCCCACATGGCTTGCCATTGGCAGTACCTTCTGCCCCTGGTGCCCCAGCAACCCCTCACATCGAACTTGCCAGGGAGCCTGCATGCTGAAGGACAGCAGCGTTCCTCCAGCCCCATCCAGAGCAAGAGCTGAGAAAAGCCCTCTCCCCACTGCTGGCTCTCCAGTCCCAGTGCTGGGGAACTCCAGGGCTCCACAAGTGTTCGGCACCTGCTGCCTACCCCAGCTCCCAGCTGCTGCCTGGCCAGCCCTTGTTCTCCCTTTTGGCTGCGGGAAGCAGCTGCTGAAAAGCGATCTGCCTGACCTGATGTGAAAGGGATTTCACTGGTGTTAGGACACTTGATGACAGAGGGGAGGGAGGATTGAAATGAACTCCTTCCATCTTTCTGATGAAAAATGAGTGCAGACACATTGCTTTAATATCTTCTTTGTAATTCATTTCCTCCAGTAAAGGACTGAAGACTTGATGCTTTATGTGTCTCTGGGTTTATGCCAGCAAACTACTTGCAAACTCACCCATCTGGAATAGACAAGGGTCATTAGTAGTTCTAATCCAGCTCTTTGTGTCTTCTCCAAGATGGGCATTACCCCTGTATTAGTATTGAGAGCTAATCTTCTCCTTTAAGAGGTGATTTAATTGCTTAACACAACAGCCTTTACCTTTCCTCATCAATAAGACCTTGTCTTTCTCAGACTGTGTCCTGATGTCTTGTCTGCCACCACTGAGGAGCCACAGTTGAATCCGTGAATCAGAATAGTTTCAGCATAACCCAGCAGTAACAAATCTCAGCTGCTGTTCACAGTGGGCAGCATCAACACCCGTAGTTACAAGCTCACCACGGATCTCTGCGTGGAGGGAGGAAACTGCTTGGGCTGAAAAGGAGGGTCAATTCTGCTTGAAATGTGCCAACGCCCTCTCACCTTAGAAGGAAACGCAAAGACCAAGGCTCAGAAATTGCAAGGTCTTCTTTGCAGAGCCTCCTTCCCAGATATTTTGTGAGACTGGGATCACACCCAAGCCTGAAAAATTGTTGGGGCCAGCATATATCTCAGAGGCAATGAGTAACAACCCAAAACCCTCTCTAAGGGATTGCACACAGAGCAAAGAACCTGTTTGCACCACGCTTCTTATTGCCAGAGTTCTCCCTGCTGGGAGAATTCCATTCTGTGTCAAGCAGAAGGAACAAGAGACAAGTCTGCTGCATCTTCCTTGTTCTTCATGTTGCTGCTGAGCATTGCAGATGAGTGATCCCAGTATGCCAAGTTTTCTCCCAAACTTTGTTCCTGTTATGTGATTCAGTCGGGCATATTGCCTGTTTAATGTAAATTATGTTTGGAGTTTATTTGTGTTCAGGAGCTTGGAGGCCTTTGGACAGGAGACTCCTGTAGATGAAAGTCTGTTATTAGTGTTTATAATATTGAATAACACCTGTAAGCATTATGTAGTGTCAGCACATTTGTCCCTGGAGGGAAAGGAGACTTGGTTGTTGCATCCCAGAGCCAGTTCCATCTGGTTTGGTACTTACTCAGCTCAGAAAGTACAAAGACTGCAAGTTTTCTATTAGAGGGCTTACTGACACTAGGCTCCATTTATGAGTCAGTCTTAGTAAATTGAATTTATTTGGAAATATACACTGCCTCTGAATCAGCTCAAACTGTCTTTTAACTGTATCTGTCCGTGCCCTGTATGTTGATGGAAATATTTAAGCCATTTAGCTTGGAGTGGTTTCTCCAAGGCCTGCTGAAATTGTATATCCAAATGTCTGTTCATCAGTGAGGATACACCACGGCCAGGGCTAGCCTTTCCCTAAAGAAGCTACTTCTGAAATAAAACTTGGGCTAAGAAAGAAACGTTTTGGACTAGATAAGGTCTCCAATTGTCAAATAACACTGAAACCTTTGCAAGGTAGTATTGCCAAATATCACAAGTTCTTTACATGTGTGATATTTACATTTCTTACAATCTTCCTTTTTTTTTTTTTTTTTTTTGT
>VXAY01002317.1:2676075-2707736 GCA_013399855.1 Oxyruncus cristatus
TTTTGTTGTTGTGAGGGTAGGTAGGAATGGTTGCCTTGACTTGAAAACACTACTTTTAAGCCGGTTTTATGAAGACTCTGCATACAATTCCTTAATATCACTGTTCTGAATTTCAGTATTCAGCTGTCCCCTACAAGGTATATGAGCATCATTACCTCTGTTTTACCAACACCTTGTCAGATCATCCCAAGGTCTCACAACAAGGTTGGTACATGGTGAAGCCCAGAACAAAACAGTGAAGTTCTCATTTTCAGACTTGCTTGTGACTTACAAGACTTAGAAATGGCCTTACAGTTAGTGTACCCACTGCACTCTTTGTAAAACCTAGAAATTGCTCCAAAGTCATGTGGTTGGGTGGATTTTTCTGTTTTGTTTTTTGGCAATATGAATAGTTATTTAAGAGTGTGCTGCAGTGAGAAATGGTTCTGTTTCCACCTACCTGTCAAGCTCTAACTCAAGCTTTATAGTTTTTAATTTTTCTCCTGGATCCACTGGTGGAATCAGAAACTGCTGCAGTAGACTTGACTGCTGCCTTCTAATACCATCCTTAAGCAAGGTTGTTGCAGATGAAATGGAAGCTACCAGTCTTGGCACATCTCAAAACAAAGCAGTCTCTGATTCACATGAAAAATGTTCTTGTCAATAACTTTTCTTCATAACTACTGCAACTCTTAAGGCATAAGTCAAGTTCAGTCACAGTGTAAGACTGCTGAAATCAATTATTGTCAATGAATTCACACCTATTTGCAAAATCGGTGGCGCAATTCCTCTTTGTCTACACAGTGGTTCCCATTGCAAAAAAGGCAAATTTTCTGATGGCCCATCAGTCCTAAGGCCTGGGCAACATGATCCACGTGTAACTATTTGCTGAGATACAGCAAGGACTTTCCTTCCCTCACCATACCATCTCCTTCAATGGGGTTGTTGAAACACCATAATGGTCAAGTTATTAGAAGTTAACACGTCTTCTTCTGGGCATATCATTGGCTAGAAAGTGCAGACTTAGAAGTCTTAAATGAACTAATAAACCTGATTATCTATGATTTAATACATTACAACTAAATCTGTCCCAAAACATCAGATTTCTCAATCAAATGGTTATTCTGGTGCCTGTTTTTAAAGCATCTCACTGTTTGAATGTCATCATTGCTACACAATTATCTCTGCTACAATTTTAAAATTCGTTCTATTGAAGATTTTTCTTGTACTGGATGTAGAAGTTAAGAATACAAAAGGCTTTTTGTGTCACAGTTTAGATGGAATACTGTGATCTCTAGGCTGTCAGCTCCAACCCTGCAGAAGTAACCTATTGATCTGTACAAGGAGCTGCTTGGTAGCACTGCTAGGCTCATTTCCAGCCATGACATGGAGATCAGAGTTTTTTGATCAAAAAACTTAAATGTCTTTTTGTATTCTGATTTATCCATCAGGTTGGCTTGCTGGATGAAATAGTTAACCTTTTTAAAATTAATCTTCTTTAAGAACAGTTGTAAAGTGCACTTGGCTCTTCTAGATGACCATTCCCATGGACTAACATATGGCCTTCATTTTCACTAATGGTGACACACGTGGCGCAGTGAATGGGTTCAAGGCAGGAGGGATTCCGTTTCCTATACATGTCCTTTTTGTGTCTTTCGCTTTACAGAAAGAAACTCCCAAGGGAAAAAAAGCAGTTCTTTCAGTGGCCTTTCTTAGCAGACAGTTGCAGGGGAGAAAGAGTGAACGAAATGCCAGATTAGATTGCAGTGTTCATTAACAGATTCAATGACAACCACTACCTTTTCTTTTTAAAGGAAACTTAAACATCACGCAAAGCACCTGTCTAATTGTGCAGTAATGTACAGAAATCAGCTGTGGTGCAAATTCCTTCCTGACCGTCACATGATTGGCTTTATGCCATGGAGCATCAGATTTGCTTATCCTAAATATAAACAAATGCTAGTTATATATTTATTTAGCTTGCTTTTTTTTTTTTTTTTTTTTTTTTTTTTATATTTACCATGTTGGACTTGGAACTTTCTGTCGTTGGGATTCCCACAGTCTGACTGTAAATGAAGGTTTCTGTAAACCTCAGTTTGGATATAGAATTTATCAACTGAAGGTGATTTTGGATGGGGAATCATGTTCAGTGTTGGAATGTAAAGAAAAATATTGAGTGTAAGAGAAACTCTCAAGATAATTCATATGAATACTTATCTGAACATTTCTTTAAGTGAGTTACCAAGTCACACTTTGGCTAAAAATTACCATTTTTCTCTAAAAACAAAAAAACACAAAAAGAATTGTAATGTCATTAATCTGGGCCATAATTGCTGAAGAATTCTGCCCAACTGCACATGAGGGACCAAAGAAGTTTGTGACCTGGCCAGCTGCAGGGGTCACACAGTATTGTGTGGCATCAGGAGCCATGTGCCTGTAGCCACGGCTGATCGGCCGCATGTAACACATGGCTTTTTGGCCCGCAAAGAAACCATGATGCTTCTGTGCTGGGAACACTTGATAGAACTCTGGAAAGGGGAGGTGGATCAGGGTGGGTGGGGGCTGAAACTTCCCTATTTGCCTTCCCTTTCTCACCTCCTCCCTCCCCCTGAGTAAATTTGCCCCTACCCAAGCAAAAAAGCAGTTGAAAAACACCTACGGGATGATTTTGTCTTGAACAACTTCACAGTCATCAAGGCAGGAAGAGACTTTAAGAGCACCTAGCCCAACCATCAACCTAGGACCAATTTAATCACCCGTAAATCATATCCCCAAGTGCCACATCCAGATGCTTCTTCAACATTTCCAGAGACGGTAAATCCACCACCTCAATGCGCAACTTATTCCAGTGTCTAACCATTCTTTCATTTCAGCAAAAAACCTCCTCTTTTCTAGAATAAACCCCAGCTCCCTCAGCTGCTCCTCATATGACTTAGGCTCCAGACCCTTCACCACCTTCATTGTCCTTCCCTGGACATGCTTCAGTACCTCAATGTCCTTTTTGAAGTGTGGGGCCCAAAACTGAGCACAGCACTTGTTGCAGCCTCACCGGTGCCGAGTACAGGGCGACAGCCACTTCCCTAGTCCTGCTGGCCACACTGTTTGTGGTACGGGCCAAGATGCCACTGGCCTTCTTGGCCACCTGGGCACACTGAACTTGTTCAGCTCCACCTCAGATGAAGCTCACCCTCATTCTCTTCACAGCACCATGGATTGTCAGACTTCTTAGCAGAGGAATCAGAAAAGGCAGTAACTGGCACAAGGCAAGTGCCAGACGGGTGAGGTGATCATCAAGGTCACCTCACCATGTTCATGGAAGGCAAGCGTTTTTGCTGTCTGACTTTAGTTCATCAGAGAGAAGAGAGCTGATAAGAAGAACAGACAAGACATTCACAAAGTGTGATAGGCATGGCAAGGTTTCAGATATTGGTCTATAATTTCAAGCTGACTTCAGAAAACCTTGACATTTGTGTGTGCCTAGTTGTCAAAAGGAGTTAATATTAGACATTTAGAAGCCCAATAGGTTGTAGGGGCAGTACATGTATGTGTGTGGATTTACTTGTTTTAAAATAAGACAGAGGGAAATTTTGCGAATTTCAAATCTGTAGAAAGTATGGGGCCAACCTTGAGCTCTCCTTTGAGCCAGCAGTGCTCCATACAGTGGTGCACATTCCATGAGACACATATCTGAAAGCACTGGCCCCATGGGTTCATCTCCACTGGCTGCATGAGCAACAGGTCAAGTACAGGGATATACCCAAGCAGGACCTGCTGAGAACAATACAGTCTCATTTGAATTTGTAACAAACTAAATTCTGCAAAATTAAGGTATATTTGGTTGGTGGGAGAAGCTACCTCCTAGGAGAGGAAGCAGCTAATAACCTCCTAGAAGCTAGGGACTATCCAAAACTATAGGCAGATCTGCATTGGTGGAAGAGCCCATGGCCTTGGGCATAATTGCAGGGTGATACTGACACCATTCACATGTTCTTCAGAAACTGGTTTCCTTCTCTTCTTATCTCCATTATGGCAGGGCTAGAGACACCAGTCAACTCTGTATTTGTGAAGAAGGCACTCTCCCTGCACTAAGCAAATTCTTTAAATAAGCCTGAAAAAAACTCTGTGGGAAAAGGGAAAGGGAATGCTATGTATCCTATTCCATTCAATTACAGCCAGGAGAAAGAAGAAGGAAAGAAGACCTTAAGAAGTCTTCTAGTCTGTCCTCCTGCCTGAAGGCAGTGAGTACCATCTCTTAATTTGATACATAATGAACAGAAGTGAAATGGACTAAAGGATTTTTTTTTTCCCCACCACGACTTAACAAAAAAGTGTTAGTTTTCACTTCATGTGGTTTAAAACTGATCTAGGTTTCTTCACTGCAAATGATTAATGTAGTCTGTTTATCAAAATCACCAGTCATTTTCATTTTAAAATAACAGCGTACCAAAAAACAATTTTACATTCTCAAAAGACAAATTAAAAAGATCAATCTTCCTTCACATTCATAAAAAGTTTTAAACCAATAAAATGAAAATTAGCTGCTCTGCCTTTTTCTGTATATTAGACCGAAGCTCAGTCCTTTCCTGTTTATGTTTACAATTGCCCCTTGCTCGGTTTTTGGTCAGATTTTTCTTTTTCCTTTATAAAATCATCTCTTGCTATCTTACCCTTGTTCAGTGGTATTTTTCTGTGTAGTTAATTTTTGTCTTTTATGTATCTCACTTTCATTGCATTTTCATGTCTTTCTTTTCTATTTGTATTTAAACTAGTTCAAAGTTTCTGCCCTCTTTAATTCCTTAATTTGTGTCATTTTATTGCCATGATTAAGTAGCTGTCCCTAGGCAGCAGCAATCAAAATGCAAGTTTTCCCATCACATTCCCTTATCTGCTACTTGCTGGAATTAAGATTAATTATAGTTGTCAGCAAATAACTAAAATCACAAATGTCAATTTCCTCTTTTCACGTTTTTCGCTGTCAGAATAAATTGCATAATCATCACTTAATACCAAGCTCTTGTTACCCTAATAATATGCTAAAGCCAAAGGTTTACCAAAGGGAGCCCAAGGAAAACACACGAAACATGAGAGGATAAACACAACATGGGAAAGCACAACTGCGGTAAGGCCAGTGCCACAGCTGGAGTGAGCCCTTCGCAGGGACCCCGAAACTTAGCCTGCGCTGGCAGTACTTCCATGGGCCACAGCAGTGGGCTTTGCTCTGCTGGGAGTGATTGCTTAGAGGAAGAACATCCTGGGAGATGGCCCATTTCTCTTCCTAGAAAAATGTCTAGCAATCAGAGCCAGAACTTCTCATAGAAACTCAGGGTCTTTGACAAGGAGGGGTCCTGCAGCTCCAGGAAGAGAGAGGGGCTGGAAATAGTTGATGGCAGCCCATTGCTGTGATGTGAGCAGTTTGTGAAAGACCTCTTTTGAATGCTTGCTGTCACCACCGTCCCAATGTCTTGGCTTGCCTGCCACCAGATTTGGTCTCCTGCAGGATTGTGTTACTTTGTATTTGACCAAGCTGGAATATCTGTAACAGACTGCTCTGCCAACCTGTCCTGTTCACGTGGCTCATGTCCTTGCTATACAAATTCACGTCCCTAAGCATGTAGCTAGGTCATTCCCCAAGGATGAAAATGGAGAAGCTTATTTCCAAGTTAGGATCTCAGAAATTACATCAACATGCAATCCACTTTTTTTGCCCTAAATCTCTTCCCAATCCCATTTTACATACTGATGTCAACCGTGCAAATCACATACTAGCAGTCCTCACAATCTATCTTTGTGCTGGTTTTTAGAAGACCATACTTCTCTGTGTTTACTGTCTTAGTAGCATTAGACAAAATCTAAAAAAAAAATCTGTGCACCCACGACCCCTAAGAGAGGACAGCTGGTAAAGGAGCTGCCCGTTGTACTTTCGCTGCATATCCTGCAACTCCATCTCATAAGAACTTTCCTTTTTCCTCTGACCTCCCAGGAAGGACTCTTAGAAAAGTCATCTCCAGGTGTGAGTACGTGCAGTTGAATGATGTCTGTCTCTGCTTTGGACAAACTGAAATGCAGTCGTCCCTTTTTTTGGTCTTCCTTCTTTTTTTAAAAAATCTTCAAAGATTTACTTTTAAAGAAAAAAAATATATTTCAAAGGGAAAATTCAGATTTTCTTTTAAGAAAACTCTGCATTTTAGCTTCTAGCTCTTAAACTGGAGTATATACTCAAATCTTGACTCATATTTGTCAGTCCTTTCATTCTCCTAATGTTGTCTAAGCACATTTACTAATTAAAAAAAAAAAAGGGAAAGAAAGAAAAAAGCTTAATTCTCATATCAAATTCATTCAGAGAGTTCAGCACTACAAAGTGAGAGAAGTATATGACTTCTGACCTGGTATGTCAATAGTAGGCTTGTGTGCAAACCAGCATGAAAATACCACTGTAGTCAAGAACCTTTGGAAAAGTTACCACTTCCTTTCCATTTCACAGGTTTAAAGGGATTTTTTAAAAATCAATTTCCACTTCTTTCTTTTTTTAGATTAGGTTATTTCTTTTTTTATTGTTGTCCACTACCTTGAGAAGCTGTTTGCTCAAGGTACATAATTTCAGGAACTATATGCAGGAATTTATAAGTGTGCTTACAGGTGCCAGTTGTTTGAAAAACTGGCTCTATAAAGGGACTGTGCTCACTTTCTAACATTTTGGAAGATCTTTGATATCCAGAGTACAGGAAACCTCCAAAACTCACTGTCCTCAGGAGAACTTGTTCTCAAGAGCAGATATGCAGAGTGAAGAATCAGAGCAGAGCAGCCTGTGGGGGATTTGCAGGAGGGAACAAGAGGTTCTGGAGGCAGTGCAGCAAAAGGAATGCCTGGGTCTGGCCTGTGCCTCTCTCCTGGCAGTATCAAGGCATCCTGCAGCCCTTCATCTTGTGGGGTGGCCACCCTGAAAATGCTGCACATTATATTGTGTGCAGAATAAAAATGACAGCTTGTAAAGTCAGATACTTTAGACTTTTGAAGGCAGTTCAGTGTCATCCTTGGCTCCTGCAGGTGTGACAGCACTTCTTCAGAGAAGAGACACTGGGCAAGGGATCCCTTAGCACAGGTAGTGGGTGCCAGATGCCCTGTTTTCCTTCTGATTTGGCTCATTGGGCTTTGTCCCAAACCCTGGTGATCTGGGAAGCTGGTATGTAGAAGGAGAGAGGGAGAAGAGCTAGGATGACATTTTGAGTGCATGTGCCAGCTTCAACTGCCAGCTTGGACTGCTTCCCCACAGACAGCACTCTCCCAATCTCCTAACCCTCCAGCACACTCTGAGAGCTGTGGTGTAGCCGTGGCACCAGCAGTGATGAGACTGGTGAGCTGAGTATTTCCATCCTACTTTCCCACAAGTTGATCGGCTTCCCTCTTGTCCCCCCATTTGCCCCACAGCCCATCAAACGTACCTTTGTGATTAATGGAGACAGTCAGAGGTAAAGGACTGGCTGACTCTAGCATTGGAGGAGCAGACCATGGAATTATTTGAATAGAGGCAGCAAATCAAATAGTGTAACTTTATTTGACTTGACATATTTTGTATGGCTTCTCTTCATAGAAAGCTGTAAGGATGCTTTTGGGCATGTGCCTATTGACTGCAGTGCCAAGACGGAGAGGGAACCCAGAAAGGACACACTTTCTCTTCTGCATTGTGTCAGAAGTACCAAGCTGCCAAGACAAAAGGGGGCCACATGAGAACTACATCCTGCTGCTCTTTTCTAGAGCTTGACTAGGGCTCAGAGACAGCTAAAGCTCAATATTACTTCTCCCCTTTAGGAAGGCAAAGTGGGTTTGGGACAAGAGAGGTACAGCGAAGGGAGCAATCAGCAGAAAGTAGGTTATTTATACTCCCTAATGAACTACTTCTCCAGTCAGTCTTGTCTAGGGGAATCACGGTTTACTGAAGACAAACCTACTGTCCATCATTCTCTTACTTGTTTCACACACTTGAACAATTCTTGGTTTTATTTATTTCCTTTTCTGAAAAAGCTTTTCTTTTTTAATGCCGTCAATTTACAGCCCTGCCAAATTTCCATAACAATGAACCTGTCAAGAGCCTCCAGATCTCACACTTCCCACCAGAAGTTCTTTAAACATTTGCAACATCTGAAATTGCAATAATTAGCATTTTGCCCCTTCTTGGATCATGTCATGTTCACTGATTGATACAGTAAGAATTGCTCAGACTTGATCAGCTCTTCAAATAGTGAGGAATACTTTTCTATCTGTAAGAATGATAATGTGTACTATCATCCTCTGGACTGAGAGACAGACCAAGGCTGGGGGCAGAGCTGCTGTTCTCTGGATGGAGAGCTTTGTTTTGCAGCAAGAAGGTTATCACTATCCCAAAAATGGTGTGACTTCTGGTACTAATTTTCCAGTGTTTTCATGTATGCTGTTAAAATCTGTGAAATGCTGGAGACTTGCATGTTTCTTTATGTATCTCATCCTAATCTGAACTTTCCCAGTGAGGAAGCAATACAACATGTCATCAGTGCCTTAATTTGCAAAATTGCTTGCAACCCAGTTCTAGTATTTGTGACCAGCTGTCAGTTAAAGTATGAATACTAATCCTATTTCTACTCAGTACAAAAGTAATTTGTTTTTTTAATATAGGACATCAAGGGCACTATGGAGGAGCTCTGATTCCTGGATCTCAGCTTTAACCACCGGATAGACCATCTCTGTAAGGGTGAGGGTAGTGCACAAACAGTGAACAGCAAGGGTTACAGGCATGCAGTCTGGTAACTGTAAGAGCCAAGCTTGCAGGATGTAAGGCCTCCAGCACTGCCAGCTTGTGTGGACAGTTTTATGTGCCATTTCCCTGCCTCCTGCTTCATAGATGGGATAAACAGTGTGTGAGAGGAGCCAAGAACACATTTTATATGAACATCATGTACTGTAGGAAACATGTCCCTGCCATTTTTCAGCATTGGTTTCTTTTATAAGTTAGCCACTAGAGAAAATTCCATCTTCTCCCTGGTCTGTATTTCCTAATTGTGTCAAGACCCCTATGAAGACGTCTTGACTAACAGAACAGACTAAAGGAGCACAACGCCTGCAGCACATATTTGGGAGTGGAGGCAGATGGCTTTGGAGAGACCTGAGCTGATGTCACTCCAGTGGAGCAGTGGGGGCCTTTCCCAAATGGGGGACACTGGGCTGGCATGCCCTAGGTCCAGCCGCTGTCTCCCCAAGGCCCTTCGCTCTGTTTATAGGCAGGTAGCTCTCTCCTCCTGTGCAGCTGAGAATTGTCTGGCTCAGCCCTTTCCAGGGCGTGTGAAACACTCCTCCCCCCGCAAATTTTTGGGCTGCGCATTTCAGCGGCTGCAGATGCACTTGCAAGATGGAAGCTTACACACTTCCTAGGAAGTGAACTTCTGTGCCACTCCTCACTCCTGAGCCTTCCGCTTATATGAATAAGCTCCTTATTCAGGGAAAAGGGCTTCCTATGCTGAGCACTTTTTTTTCTGAAAGTGAGGGCCTTTTTTTGTACAGATGGGCTAAACACAAGGGACAATATATATTTTTTGTCAGTTCAGAGTCAAACTTCTCTATTTAGGAACAAGGGCTTTTACCAGTGTGTATGGATGTATGGATGTATACATCTTCATTCAATATGGGCACGAAAAAAACTGTCCTGTTTTGTCTGAGGATATACCAGAGAGATACTAAAACTTGAATTAGCTTTTTTTTGCCTGGAGTTAAATCAATTCCAGACTCTATTAATTTGAGCAAATGCCCTTGGTCCCCATTGCCTGGCCATCCAGAGCTATTGAATAACAACTAATTGGTCTATATGTCCCCTTCAATAAGGGAAGGCTGCCACAGACACGGGGCTCGTGGAGTCCATTAAAAAAAGACGCCTGGCTCAGAGGGAAGCTGGAACACGAGGGGGATTAAGCGCAGCCCCTCCGTGTTGTGTTAACCTCTGCGGGCGGGGGCCTGCAGGAGCCCCCCCAGGGGTGCTCGCGGCTTCTCGGGAAGGGGAGTGGGGTGAGGGGAGTCAGGAGGGTGAACAGTTCAGAGAGATTATGAACCAAAAGACAAATAAACACCACCGCAACCCCAAGCTCTGAGGACAGTGAAGGTTTAGCTGTGCACGTCGGGATGGCAGAAGAGAGAAAGCCGGACTGAGAGTTCCGAGCTGGGGCAGGCAGGGCTGGAAGCAGCCTGGTAGCCACGGTCTGGGAGTAGGGAGGTGAGGAGCCAGTAGGACTGCCAAGCTGCAGGAATGGAGGAGAGGGGTGTGAGGCCAGCCAAACCCAACACAAGGGCTTTGCTGTCACTCCCACAGAGGGAACTGCCGCGGCTCAGAGTGTGAGCAATAGGGGCCTCCGCTCACATGGGCATAGTGCTGAAAATGGCTGTCCCACCTCAGTGGGGGATATGTCCCCTCAAGAGGCGGTGATGGGGCAACAGCAAGGAGGATGTAGCTGGCCCTGGTGGCACAGGATGTGTCCCCCAAAGCCTGGCTCTGGGCTGATCCCAGTGCCTGGGCTGAGGTACATGTGTAAGAGCATTAAGCCTGGAAGGCAGCGCAGGGGCATCCCATGAATGAACTGGCCTGTTCAGCTCTTAACCCGAACAGGATTCCATGCTAGAAAAGCGATTCTTCTGCAATCTTGTGGAAGACCCTGTGGCTGTCCCAGCTCCAGATAGGACAGCCCTTTTTTCCCTAGCAGGACTGTGCCCTGTGAGGGCTTCAGCCTTCTCTCAGGGTATGCTGATGAGAAAGCTAGGATGTGCACTTTGGCTGCAGGAGGGTGTCCTGGTGGGCCCCTGAGCCCAGGTTTTGTCTCCTGGATCACCATGGCCCACGTTTAATAATTGGCGCAGAGGGTAATTTTGGCTTCCCTGGGTCTTCATTCCACTGTGAGCATCTGTCCCTTCCCTCCAGCACCCTGTGGACTTGGAGGCACCCCCTCAAAGCTGGCCTCAGGGCACCAGAAGTGGCCTCAGGGCACAGAACCCTGGACAGGGCTTGCCAGTGGGCTTCAACCATGCATGGGATGGATGCAATGTCCCCATGTCTTGGTGCCACAATATGAAGAGAAGAAGATGAATCTGGCACAGCCTCCAACCCCTCTATGCCATCATTTCTTTTTCCTCAGAAAAGAAACTAAGAGAAGAGATCTGCTGACACTGACATATGGGCGTACTGATGATTTGCCCATCACAATGCTTGAAAGCAGGCACTGCTTCCTCCCACATTTGAGTTTACACCGCCATGGATGTCCTTCATCAAACATGTGATAAATCTGCAGTTAATAAATATCAGACAGAGGAATGAAGATGTTATTTATTGGCAAAAAAAAAAAAAAAAGCTCCCCCATCAAGAACAGGAGAGATAGGAAGCTTAAGGAGAGAGAGGGAAGGAAGCTAATATGTGAGAGCACATGAGAAGGGAGAGCAGGAAACGAGGGAAAGAGGTGACAGGCAGTGTGAACAGGAGAAAGAAGAGGTGGGAAGGGGCAGTAGATGGATGGAACAGCATGAATGTGTTTGTCTGGAGAAGAATACATGCTAATTCTTGGAATATGCCAGTCCCTTAAATCACCGCAGCAGGAGGGGAACCATACAAGGCTGGGGAGCCCCACGCACTCTGGGTGACAGGCCCGTGGTCTTTCCTCAACAAGAGGCTGAGCAGAGACAGGAAAGCTTGCATCGCTGTGCCTCCTCTGAGGGCTAACATTTCTCTCCCTCTTTCTTTTCTTTCTTGTCTTAAACTTGAGAAAATCAAAAAAGAAAGCAAGTAAAACAAAAGCCCCTTTGCCTTAATTAAATTACTCAGCCGCCCTCTGGGGTTGACACTGGGGATACATGAGGCTTTTGTGTAATATCTGGAGGAATTCTCCCGCCGCCCCCTGCCTCCCCCTGCCCCGTCCCGGGGACAGGCGGGAGGATTTCAAAGGGGAAGGGAAAGGAAGGGGGAGGGGGGTAAGCTAATAGGGATGGGAATTATTCTGTGATGGCTGGAGGGATAAGAGAAAAAAGGGAAGGAAAGTCGCTGCTGAAATTGAAAGCCGATTCCCTGCGCTGGCTCGAGGCAGTGCTCTGACCTGAGGTAACTGCCCTTTTGCCAGAGACACAGGCAAAGTTCAGGGCACAGGGAAAGCTGCATAAATATGAAGTCTTTATAAGGGGGATGATCCCACTGCCGCAGGATGTGCCTGCCCGCTCCCCATAGCCACCAGCAGCAGGCAGGGCTAGGGTCAGCCTGGACCCACTGCTATGCAGCTGTGCAGGGGCAGCTGTAGGGCTGTGCCTGAGCAGGGATGGTGCTGGCAGCCGAGCCAGGCCATCCTGCAAGACCCCAAGAGCCTGCCTGCTCACCCAGGCAGCACCACCATCCTTCCATACCTGCTGCAGCAAGCTCCCCAGGTCCCTCCAGAAGTTTAGCAGTGGGAAAAACAGCTTCCATGAGCAGGAGGCTTCATTCAGAGAGGGCACTGATGTTTTTCATCAGTATATCCCCCAGCTCTGTGCAGAGCATGTCTGGGAGATGCTGAGGTAAATGCATGGGGGGTTATTGTTGTTCTGCCATAAGGATTGCTTTTACCCTGCTGCCATTGGTGGACTTGTTTGAGCTGTGGTTTTCTTGACCAGAATCTCCCACTGGCAAGATCTTCCCCTCTAAGTGAAGTGAGCTTTGTTTTGCACCTTCAGTTTGGCCTTGGGTTGAAAGAAACCCATATCTGTGCCTGAAAGGGAAAGGCACCCTTCATATTAGTAGTCTGCAACAGTAGTTGAGTCTGTGAGGGACTTGTTGGATCCTTTCCACCATCTCCCACACACACCCCAGCATTGCACCGCCCAGGGCTCAGAGTCCCAACATCAGGTTTGATCAGTGGCTTTTGGAGAGGTAACTGTGCTGTCTGAGACTGTGGTGTGTAATTCATAAACGAGTGATGCAAACAGAAGGAGCAGAGACTGCATACCAGTGCCAGTTCCCTTTTACTTACTGTTGGGAAGGAATATTTCTGGGAACAAAGAACATCTGGGCTGTAGGCTGAACTGGCCTTTATATGATGAAGCTTGTAATACTGTCCCATCTGGAGAGCAGCTCCAGTGAGCTCTGTGGGGAGATAAGAGACAGAGTCAACCATAAATCCACTCCTTTAAGCATGACAAGTGTGTGCCTCATATTCCAAAGAGAGGAGGGGGAAAAGTAAGTGGAAACATTTTTCTCTGCGCTGAACACACGCAGAGCTCAAAAAAGGCTCATCCTGCCATAGTGTGATGGGAGGCTGGTAAGCATGGAGCACCCCCAGGGTGCCAACAAGAACAGTCAAAGGCTTTTCCTGCAATGACAGCTTTATTCCCAAGTGACAGTCAGGCCTGGCAGGGAACTTGGGAGCTGGGGGATGCTGCCACACACACAAAGCCCCTCTACAGCTGGAGCTGGAGGGAACTACCACCGGGGCAGGAGAAGGACCAAAAACTTTGGGGCTTCCACCTCGGTGGAGAAATTGGTCTCCCACCTCTCAGAGCTTCTCTGGTGTTTGTTACTAATCATGATTTATGACATTAATAACAAAAGCCTTGCAGATGTGGAAGGGCCAGGTGAGGAATCAAGCAATGGGCACGGAGGAATAGTACCACTGTTAGGAAAAAGAAAAAAAAAAAAAAGGTGTATTATTTCCCCAAGTGAGCTATTGAGGTTCAAATGAGCTCTTGCAGTTTGTACCTGATGGACTGGCAGCGTGTTTCAAACATGCACCTTGCAGATGGCATGTGAGGCGTATGGCCCCAGTGATACTCCCTGCAGTGGTCTGCCTCCCTCTCAGCAGCGTGGCCCCACACTCAGGCCACCCAGGTAACCCGTGTCTGGTGAGCACCTGTGTCAGCCAGCTTGGAGGAAGGTATAAATACACCCTCGTGTTTATCTAGGATTTCCCACTTACGGACTTCAGCTTTCAAATAGCCACCCCCTGGAGCAAGATAAGCAGGCAGCATCCTTGCTTCTGTCCTCCAAATTTCTCCTCCAATTTTCTTTTTCGCTCTTGCTTCCTTATGTTTTTCAGACTGTGTTGATTGATTACAATATTTAGAGGGGTGAATCTCTCTGCAAACTCTTTTTGCTGTGTTTAAAGAAGTAGATGATTTTAATCCACATCTAGATCTTTTGCAGACAGACTGCCACTGTTCATAAAGAATAATCATTTGCAGGGCTGCAAAACAACACATATCATGGCTTAGCACCTAGCACAGAGCTAAACTGCTCTACTTCCTACTGCAAGAAGCTTCCCATCAGAAAACACTGGATAGGGGACTGACTGGGATAGTGGAGGCCAAAACAAGGAGAGAAGTAAAGCAGGAGGAGGAATTCCTGGGACTGGGGTAGACCTTCTACAGCCTATTAGGAAGGATCAGTTCCCTCTTAACCAGGGACTGGTTGTGGCACACAGGGAGAAAGATGAGTTACCAGCATTTGAAAAAGAAAATATCACAAGGAAGGAGCTTCAAGGGAGGACTATCCTTGAAAGTTAGTCAGAGGTGGAATCTGGGGCAGAGATATGAATGATGTCACAGGGACTGTATCATGATGATGCCTTTTGTGCCTTTGTGGACTTTGCCATTTATTAAAGTCATCTAGGTATGCCTGGACCCGAAGGAATGGAAAACTCCCAGCTTGCATGTCGGCCTAAGTGAAAGCTCTCATTTATTTATGTCCCAGAATTTGCTGTCTGGATTGACAATCCAAGTTGACAATAAATCAAGCACCACATATCTTGGCTTTTAGTTGCTAAAATGTAAGCAGGGTTTAGCATAAAATGAGATTTGTGCTGGCCCATGACAGAGGTGTCCATAAAATGTATTTTCCTAGAGAAAAAAAAAAAATATATATATATAATGGGAAAATGAGGAAACATACTTCTACCCCGTAGAACGCTGTTCTCGTCTGATCCATACTCCACCTTAGTCCTTCCTTGTGCCATCTCTCCCTAGTCTGTGGCAAAAACATCAAAGATGTTTCTTGGAGCTGGCTTGTGTGTGTGTGTTTGTGTCAAAGGCAGAGAGGGAGACCATTTCAGGCACAGGTTATTTATTAGAGGTTTAATATTGCTCCACATAGAAATTAAATGGAACAGTATTCAGACGTGCCATTAAAATTTACTGCTTCTTGCTATTTTAAAACCAACATAATCATTTCAAGTAACACTGATTAAGGTCTTGCAAGAAATGAAAAAAAAACCAACATCAACTCAGGCATCACCACAGTGTCTCCACCTAATAGCTGCTTTATTAACACAAGTCTGGAAGCAGGAATGCCTTATGTTAAATTTATTTATTTTCCGTTTACACATCACTCTTCTGCTGGGTTTCTTTTCTGAAACATTTGCTTGATGACCACTTCCTTCTCGATAGATGGCCTGACTGTATGGCATTTAATATTTCACTCATATAAACATGTTCATTTCCCCAAAGGTGAGAGGGTTTTTTTCTCTATAAATTTGACTTTTTTATTTTCTTCTTAACTTGCTCTCTCTGGAATGAATACACCTGAATGCACATATGTTCAAATGCATGCACATGAAACACCCACTCTGTCTCCCTCTTCCCTTTCTTTTTCTTTTATTTATACATATATATTTATACCTTCTCCCAGTACTCCTTTATTTTATATGCACTCCTATGCATAAAGTGCATTTGAAGAACTTTAGTTTTCAAACCAAGATGGACTCTTTCCATTGTCCATGCCTTGAAACCCAGGATAATTTTTACAAACTAATTAAGGTTAAGACTTTTGGACTGTTTTATTTGTGATTTTGCAGATGAATGAATAAGAAGGCAGAAAATCTATATTGGGCTACATGGTAAATGTATATTTGCCTTACTTATCCTGGTGTTCAAAATACAACAGATTGCTTGGGAGCAACATTCGGTCTCCTGAGAATGTATTTAGAATGTGCTGAGCTGCAGTCCTTTGGTAGTGCCAAGCAAGAACACCTTGTTTGTGTGATGAGATTAGGCCTGAAACTCAGGAAAAGGTAGGGATGGAGGCGGCCCTGAAAAACACACTGAGGGCCAACTTTGTCATTCACATAATTATTATGTCATACGCGGGTCTTTATGAAGATCATCGTATGGTGATCTGGAGTTTGTGGGTCTGATAAGGTGGATACATAAAGGCTGCATCTTACAATGTCGGATTTATTGGCATTGCACTCATCAGGAAAATGTAATGTGCTCCTGCTGGATAAAAACTAGGATTTTTTTTCACATGCATTCTCTGAGTATTAAGGCAAAACACTACTGGATTCCCCGCAATCACATAAGACTGGAAGAGAAAAAGAAGTGCAAGCCATAAAAAAAAAAGTAGCCTGGAGGAGGCTTTGAAGGATTATCCAGTCCAACTGCCTATTCCATGGGAAGGCAGGCTATTTCTGGGACATCCCTCCAAACAGTTGTCCAACTGTTTCCATAAAAGCTGTAAAAGTAGAAATTCCGCAGCTTCCCCAGGCAGTCTGTAGCTATACTTTGCTATGCTCTCTACTGGAAAGGTTTAATCTGTTCAATCTCAAAATCATCACCACAGTCCTGTTCTGTGGTATTAAATTCTGGATAGGAACAGAAAAATTGTGAAGAGCATTTGGAGACAGGAGGGGATTGAGAAATCAGAGAGTTTCATCTTGGTTAAAGGGCATGAGAGGAAGTAGCCCTGAGGAGGTCTGCCCAGAGCAAGCTTCTTCTGCAGTGGGGATACATCAAGTGTTGATGAGGTCAACAGCTCCCCCAGAATTAGCTTTAAAAGTCATCACTGAAAGGAAGATAGTGCTTAGGATGGAATATTGACACGGTCATCTATGGATAATATAGATATCATCTGTGTAGATAAGTAGAGCTTCAAGGAGTTTAGATTCAGAAAGGTAATAAATGTTTTCCAAATTACTCCTGCTCTTCTACAGCTGGCATACCCTACCTGAGAGCTAGAAAAAGAGATGGCAGGTTACTATTCAGGATTTCATTGCTTTCATTCATTTTTTTTCTTTTGCCCTTTTTTTTTTTTTTTTAACTTTGATTCTGAGTTTATAACCAACTAATTAAACCCTCACTTTGCCAGAAGTTGGATTTTCTGTAAGTATACTTGTTTGGTATTAATTGAACTGAAGCATGTATCGTAAGAACAGCTTCTACTTCCTTAGACACGGTCAGACAAGCAATAAATGCTGTCAGAAGCAGCCCTGGCTGCTTGAGGTTTTGGAGTCATAATACATTGGGAAGCATTTCCTTGTAGGATGCGCAAAGGAGTCTGATGCTGGTTTATCCTGCCGGGTGTAACCTCAGGCCCTTTCAACAGGAGTAAGTATCCCCTGGGCTGATGCACCCCACACCTTGCACAAGGTAGGTGACCCATGATTGCCCTTTGAATGAGTGATGCAAATTGTGAAGAAGCTCAGTCAAGATCACTTATCACCTTGTCCTCTCCTGAGTTTCTCTCTAGCCTGGTCTTTGCATTTCCTCAAACATGGATTGTATTGACTCACTCCTGACCTAAGTAGAAACATGTGCTTTATCCAGCATATTGATCTGGTTTACAAAAAAAAAATCTTTTAGAAAACTATGGAAGCCTCAAATGCTGGTGTTCTCTGCACTTCCCTGTTGGAGCAAGTGACCTCCTTCCTTGGTCTCCCTAGTGACTAACAAAGCAGGAGGTGCAGGTTGGGGACAAGGCAGCTGTTCAAGACTGACTGATGCTAGTCCAAGGGTGTGTTATTCATCTCAGCCTCCCTTCATTTGTCTGCACTCAGTAGAGCAAAATAACAACATTGCAGCTCGCATCATGCTAGGTATTTACCACATGATGCCTCAGAACCACAGCGAGAACGCCAGGTAATTGGTGATTAGTTTGTCCTGCTAAATGACACCATCATGCAATGATATTGTGTTACAACTCTGCTCATTTTTAGCCTCCTCTGCATCCCCAGCTTCTGGGATGTAAGTCAGATGAAGCCCCACTGGATGATGGAATGGGTGGCAGCACAGATGTAGGATTATTTGCTGGGCCAATAGTGTGCCAACACATTCTTGAGGCTTTCCTTACTGAGAATTCTAATCACCACATCACTATAGCTGAAGATCCCAAAATACCTTGGTAGCATCTTCACCTATGTTTAAAAGAACTGCCTTTTCTCTCAGAAACTCTTTTTAGAGATCTTTTTGTTTAACAAAATAGCATTTTCATACGTACATATTTTAAAATGGGTATTCAATAAATTTCTTTCGCATCTCTTTTTTTTTTTTTCTCTGAAGCTTGAAACATGGGAATGGCGCATTGATCCATGGATTAAACTGAGTTACCTTGGCAAGCAATTGCGCCTTGAGTGCCAAGATAATCAGGTCCAAGATGGAAAAGCATGCACACTAAAAAAAACAATGTTTGACTGACAAAGGCAATTTAGAAGAGATGTGCAGGGTAATGGGAAGTGAGGAGGAGAGCACTAGTTTACACTGAAAGACTTGTTACACAACTTAAACATTGTAAATGTTGGTTTTGCTTCACCACCCACTGATGGTGGCCAAGATGAAATAGCCTGCGGAGGGTATTTAATACTTACAGTCATTGGAGAGCTCAGGGCCTAATGCCGATGGCAGCAGACCTCTGTCTGCTGCTGAGAGGCACCATTGCCACCCAGCGCACAAGCCACACCAGAGCTGGAGCCATTAGAGGACTGGTTTTGCCCCATGAGCCAAAGGAAGGGCAGCAACAGCTCTTCCTTCTGTATTTTCCTCAGCCTTCCTTGTGTAACAGCTGCCTTCCTGAGGAAGAGTTCAGGGGGCATTTTCTGAAGAAACTCTCACGCACACATATACACACAAACCCCTTAAAAAGTTCCAGTTTTGTCAGATCAATTTCAGTTGCAGGAAAAGTCTGATTTCAAAAGCTCTTCTAGCCTGAATACCAGAACTTTGAGGAGAAACAATGGTCATACTATCCTATTTTGGTACATCCAGCAGGAAAAGGTAGGGGTTCTCCCGCAGTTAATTCATTTAAAATTAAAGTGAAAATCCAGGAGAAATATTTTGGTTGATCAAATACGTGTTTGGGTTTCCTGTGGATTGTAGGCATGCAGAGTTATCAGAAAGCTTCCACACCTCAGGACAGAAGGGCAGAGCCTGTCCATGGCTGGTGCCCAGCAATCCCTCCCCAGAGGCCCAGGAAACCTTGGCAGAAGCAATCCTTACCTCTGGCGCATTCCTGGTACTGACTTTTCAAGACTGTTTACAGAACCATTGTTTCCCTTACACCATGTTTCCCTTACAGCATGTGAAGCCGAAGCCATTGCCAGACTGGAGGGCCTGATATTATTTTACCTTCAAGAATACTTTGCTCTGAGCTCATCATCAGTTTCCCTTTGACTTTCTGCACGCATATACAAGGACCTGCTGCAGAATCACATGTCAAGGAAAGAAGGGTGGTGCTGCCTTCAAGAAGTAGGAGGCCAGCCCATTGGTTCGTTCAGAGGGTTGAAATAGGACTTACATGATGGTTTTGTTTTTCCTAAGTTTTACTGTACAGGCAAGGTGTTCGTGACTGGAATAGGGCGTGGGTACTTGGCTATGTGTGCGTATTTATTGTATGTATGTACACATATATAGACATATATATACACGCATACTCTTCCTGGGAGACTTCTCAGTCAGGGGCA
The DNA here is from genome assembly GCA_013399855.1 of Oxyruncus cristatus. NCBI lineage: Eukaryota > Metazoa > Chordata > Aves > Passeriformes > Cotingidae > Oxyruncus > Oxyruncus cristatus. The sequence continues at coordinate 2,695,740 of VXAY01002317.1, forward strand.
GGGAGTGAATGGGAGCTGGATCAGCTGTTTTCAGTTTCTAGATTGCCACAGTCCCACAGGAGTCTATTAAGACATCTTGCAGTACTGGACAACCAGCACTTCTCATGCAGCAATTTCCAAGCACTTACAATAAAAATAACGGAGTAGCCAGGCATGGCCAGCCCGAAGGCCTGCCAGCCCAGCATCCTGTCTTTGTAAAGGCAGCAGTGCAAAACCACAGAAATCTACAGTAATGGTTATAAACATTAATGGTATGGTGAAGGACAGACATTTTGTAAGCACATGAAGAAATCTGTATCTCAGTCCCACTACCTGGTCAACAAAGTCAGCATAATTTTGAGTTCCTCATTCGCTCCTACAAGGGAGGAAAGAATTAACCTTCTAACTGCATTTTTGGTGTAATACAGAGGTGCAACAATATCGAGGTAAAATCGTTGAGGGAAGGCTAGAGACCAGGATACATGCTTCTGTGAGCACAAGTAATCATGGCAGTACATTTTAAGAAGCTAAGAAGGTTTGTTTAATAAAGATGTTGCTAGATGTGGTGCAGTGAGTTTAAGTACTGATTTGACTGAAAGGTTTACCACACCCTACACATTTCTCACCATACCTTTTCATTTACTAAAACCATGGGCTTTTCTTTTTTTCTCTCAATAGGATAGTGACACTTCCTAAGTAATGTTGGAATAATATCAAGGCATTTGCAGCTTCACCAATATCGAATCTTGACATCCATTTTTCACAAGTGCCTCAGCCAGCAACATGAGACTTTGAAAAGCTGTCATATCACAACACAAACAAGTTTGCAAAGCAGTGACTCTATGAGCTCTGATAACCCCTTGATGGTGCAGCAAGATCTCCAGACATTTCAGGACTGCAATCTTTTGAACATGAAAACGATGATTACCATTGAGCTTGACAATAAACTTGGCTGAATAACCCAGACCTCATTTCAACTCGCAGATCTTGGATCTCCAAATGACCCCTTGCCAGATTTACATCTGTTTCCTCTATGGGGAATGTGGAGTCTTTTTTAAACTCTTTGAGCTTAGTTTTTCTTCTCCTCTTGGCTTTGCTGCCAGATGATAAAGATTTAATTCATTTATTACCACTACAATCCATCTGGTTTTGAGCACAGAAGCAAGCTGAGTTTTCAGAGTAGCTTCTGTTCCTAAGGGAAAATTGGTGTCCTCACCTATCCTACCCTGCTTCTCTCTTGGGCACAAAATTTCACTAAATAGTGGGGGCTATCCTTGCTCTCCCCATGCCTTCCATCTCACCTGTACCGTAGCATGGACTTGGAAACACATAAGGATGGCCCTTATTCCCTTAATTCTTCAGTCCAGAGGACTCTAACATGGAAAGTTTCCATTTTATCCTCAGTCTTGACTGAGTTTATGCTTGATTTGTTTTAGAGTGGTATGGGGATAGAGAACAGTCCTGAGTACCAAAATTCAATTGCTGCAAAGGAAGAACAGTGCTGATGTTCCCTTGGGTAGCCCCAAGTTCTTGCTTACCTCCTCTACAGACAGTCTAGTGACAATATAATGACTCACAGGCAAAACCTGTGCTTGTTACAATTATGGTGGGCTTTTTTTTTCATGGGAACAAGAGTATTAGCTGGGCTGATCCATATTGCTGATGTAGAAATTTCTTGTACAGTGCAGGTGAGGCATAGGCTATTATTTATTCCCATTGTGCATTGTTAGAAAAAATATTACATCCCAAAACTGGCTTCTTTCCACTGACGCCTGAGGTAGCCAAAGCACTTCCCTTGCCCTCTGTTTCTAAGAGCTCTGTGATCTCTGGATGAAAGCTCCTAGATATATGTGAATTAATTATTCTTATCAAACCAAATTCTTCAGTCATACAGAAGTTCTCACTCAACAATTGTGGCACCTCTCTGTGGAACATCAAACTTTCCCCACTTTTTAGCACAGCTGCAGGGGCAGTATTTCTCTAGAATAACAGCAGACAACATTTTAAGGATTTACTGTGAGTTTTCTCTGATATTTGCAATGCCTAAAATCAGAGGCCTCTCTAACCAATGACAGGACTATCAGAGACTTCAGCAAGGTTATTCCGTAGTAATCAAACATACCAGACATCCAGAAATTCTAACACTAACATTGAGCAAAGCTTATGGAAAATACATAGATGTTTCTAATGAGGTAGCAATGCTTCACGAATACAGTCAGTCAGTGTGTGCTTTTACCTTTCAGTTTATGTGCTCATTTCAACCATAGCTGTAGAACTTTCTGCAAGCAAAGTTGATACTGGGGGTTAAAGGTCACAACTAACAATCCAGACACTTCTCTGACCAGGCTGCAAAAGCAACAGAGTCAAAACATGAGAAAAACCTTTTCAGTTCACGGCTTACCTGCTCCAGGGGTTTGCTAGGAGTTGGATTGAGGGGATAAAAGAGAGTGGGAGAGACCCAGGACTGGGGCTTGGAGCCTGAAAAAGAAACAACAGTGAAAAGGTCAATGTTCAGATGATGGTATCACATCCTCCTTTCATCCCTGCAGTTCACACGAAGGCCGGGATCCTTGCTTTGCTTTACTTTGGGGAAAACTCTTGCTTTATTTGTTCATGTTGAACTGCTATCAGAGCTCAATGTCTCAGTGTTGTGTTTTAATAACTTCAGTTTCCCTGGACCAGATACATATGAAGTCGGTTAGACGATTCTATAAACAATGGATCCAAGTCACGCAACGCAACATTTCTGATTGCAAGATAACCTTTCCAAGGGCGAAGTTAGCGAGGTGAGGGGTTGGATTCCTCAGCCAGGCATGAAGGGAGACCTTCAGCATTCAGAGCTGCTCCAGTGGGACAAGGTTCATCTCCTCTTGTTTTGGGGGAACAGCTCCCTGGTTTGTTTTTCTAGTCCCCAGTCAGCACATTGGGTGACTTTTCTGAATTCTGGCTGCCCGGAGCATACTTTGTTGACAGTTCATTTAAGGAGATCTGCACAGAATATTTTCCTTTGAAATCAGTTGAGAAGAGGAGTTACACTGAAGTTTTAGTGAGCGCAATAGCCTTCGTTTTTATTTTGGAGTTTAAAAAAAGCGACAGTTGTGGGAAGATGTTTCCAAACCAAGAAATGGGAAGGTTCATTTAACATAGTATGGGAAAGGTCAGAAAGGAAAGAAGAAGGATGGAATCAGCCAGATGAAGATTTTGGATAAACCTCCTCTCAATGTCTTGCATTTGTAGTTATTTATTGATGAAGATATTAGTCTCTAATATCTATTTTAAGGTAAACAAATATTCCAGGATCCAATATAAAATATTTGTGAACTTTGAAATTTTTTTTTCTCCCCTCTCTCAAATCACCAACCTGTACCTTTACCTTCACCAGCTGATGAGTGTGGTTACTGCCACATGTGAAGGAGTCTAGCCTTTGCATTTATAAACAACACCACTTTGGCACCTACAAATAGTCTAATTGTGTGTCTTGGCATGAAACCCATTTCTACTCTTTTCTTAGGAAAATTCTTCTCTGGAGTTTTTTTGTGTGCTTGTTACTCTGTGGCCACACATGCACTGAGTACAGAGCCATGCAGTATCTTTGGTTTTTTGGTTTTTTTTCCCTGTAGCAAAGTCTATGTGCAAAGGTACATAGATCATGAGATGCTGATGTGGTTTTGTTTGTATTTCAAGCCCTCATATGGTGGTGTTAACTTTGGATACATTTGTTGAGTGTACATCACAGTGAAAACAACCCTTCACTGCAGCAAAGTGAGGAGTTCTGAAACATGGAATTTCTTCTTAAGGTACCAGCAGCAGTCTTGCAATCATGACATAGGGCTTCAGGCTTCCCGTGGGCTGCTTTGCTCTCTACCAATGAGTTCAGAGGAGAATGGATAGGGGAATTCGATCCACTTCATAAAATCTGAAATTTAGGTCTTCGGCTTAATCCAAAGGTGTAGATGCTCAGACCAGACATCACAGTTGTCATCCATTTTTTTATTAGTTACACTCATAAATAGTTTAAGTAGATCTTTAGCTCAACCTGCATCTACATAACTCTCATCCTTTGCAACAGGTGGTATCGAAGTTTCATTCAGGGAGAGCAGCTAAAGGAGTGAGCCATCAAATGGAAGCTAGACAGCAAACTCAAGTTCTTAGTCTCTCTCAACACCCTCTAAAACATTCATTCACTTCCACAGCAAGAAAATCCTGGAATAGACACATGGAATGGCTTCCCAATTCAGGGGATGGTCTGGAATAGGATTACAAGCATGGGGTATTCCAGATCCTTTCTAGTCCCCAACTTCATGTTTGTCTGACAGATCTGGCTACAGAGCAACCAGCTGGTTCTGCCAGGTGTGGTGACAGTTGCAAAATTCCTTTGCAGACAGCACATGAAGGCTACATTGGCTGCAAATGGCACGCAGTTGCAAGGGACTGCTTGCTGTGTTTTATCAGCTTCTGCTGTAATGTTGTAGAGAAACAAGTTCATATTGCTCAATAGTCAGGATCTCATGCAGCTATCCTGAATGTACTCGATTATGAGGCAGTTCCATAGATAGAGAGTCAAAATGGAATACAGTTTTAGCTTACAGACTGCCATTGTGAACTGGGCTGCTGTATTTTAGATCAGTGATTATGCTACTAAAGTCAATCACCAGCCCATCCCTCTGTGCATATTGCTGTCTGTCTGCTTTTCTATGTAGAAAAGGAGCTAACATCTCACATATGTTTTTGGAAGATTTGTTCAATTAAGCAAAAATTAATTGACATAATGAGAGTTCACTTAGAGTTTCTAGTGGCTTACATATCTATATATAAAGCTGGGTTTTGGAAAAGACTCTGGCTGAGAATCCTGGGGATCTGGATTCAATTCTCAGCTTTGCTGTAGGCTTCCTGTTTAACCCTAGGCCAGTCATGCAAGGACAGATCTGTGAGGTATCGAGGTATTTGGTTCCTAAATGTTTATTGATTTCTTCTGTAATCAGGGCTTATTGATTTCTTCTGTAATCAGGGCTATGGTGCCCTGATATCTTCATTTTATCCACCTATAAAATAGAAATAATTGAGGGTCTCTTCATACACTGTGGCTAGAGCATTTGTTTCAAGCAAAGGATACTTCTGACTGGGCATCTGTACAGCAGCAAGAGAAACTGGGTCTTGATCTCAGTTATGATCTTTTGAGTATTACTGTGCTGTGAATAAAAATAACAGTGCAGAGACAATGACATGCACACTGACACTCAAACTAACACACACTCTATTTATTTGTTTGAGTGGATTATTTTTTTCTTGTAATACTTGCTGTATATTCCCCCTAGCTATGATACTGGGCTCCAGCTGCAATGATTAACAATGGGAAGATTTCTGACCTTTTGTCCTGACCTAATATTAACTCAGTGGATTATTTTAGCAGGAGGAAAAGTGAGTTTTTCCACTTCCTTCTCAGTTTAAGCCTTGTGTAAGAGTCACTGTCTCTGTTAAACTTTCCCACTTTCTGTCTTCCCCTTTTTCTCCTCCCAGCTTTTTGCTGAGCCAAATAGCCTTTTCCACATGACATTATGCTCCATTGGTTTACATTTTTTTGTTTAAAAACAGTATCCAGAATTCCCACTAAGCATTAATTATTGCCTCAGTTATGACACACAATGTTTTTTTGGGTGAAATGAAAGCCACCATCATCAAGAATTCATGACCAGCCCGCTCAACAAGGACCAGTAATCTACTGGGTAGACATTTTGGAAAGATACTTCACTCCATAAGTCATTGTATTGATTAAAAGCAAAATAGGGTTAGCTGTGTTAGAAACAAAACATTCTGTAGCTTTTCCAAGTTAATTATTCAGCCACAGAGCCATTTTACCACCCAGGAACTGCATTCACTTTCTTCTTGAATTCTAAAGGAAATGGCTTTTCAGTCCTTTGCATTTGCCGTCTCCTTGGCCAGGCTGGCCAAGATGAACTACAAAAGCTCAACACAAAATGCCTTGTCCCAGAGGACCCTGATTGCCATCGGTTTTTCCCATTTCTTTGCAAAGACATTTGGAGTGATCCACCATTTTCCAGTACTCAGCACATCCATCTTGATGTGGGATTTCCCAGGTTGCTTCCCCGTATGCGGAAGTGCCTCTGTATCCTACTTTTTATGAATGTGCTGCAGCCCCTGACCAGGCTGACATGCTCAACATTGTTTTGTCCTTGATCACCTTAAGCTTCCAGGAAGAATCAAAAAACAGGTGCCACAGCAGGTTCAAGTTTTTCTTCCTATGTCTTTTATCCCCAAAGGGTTTTAAAGATGTGGCTGAGCTGTTCCTCAGCAGGGACCTGGCCTGCTGTTCAGTCCTGCTGCATTTCAAGCTCTTCTTGCCAGACTGCCCTGGTGCTGGTTCAAACACATGTCATCACATGCAATATGGACACAATACCCTCATTCCTACAGGCTCCAGGACCCAGCAGAAGAAAGCGCAGGCAGGAGATCAAACATGGAAGGAACAGAAGACAGAAGAGCTGCTGTTGTCGTCTGTGTCTGGAATAGAAAAATGAACACAAGGGAAGAGACAGGGTAGTGGGATAATTACTTTCATCCCAACTTTATTCCCACAATTCCCAACCACTTTTGAAGCCAATTTTCCTTTAATAAAATATACTATTAATGACTCAAGTAGAAGCCTTTTGTGCAAGACAATACCCAACTCTCCAGATGGAAATATTTTGTGTTCTGCACAATATACATGTATGTATATTTATGTACATAAATTGAGCTGTGAGCATCGCCTGTATTACCCTATTTTTCAAACTGAGTAAGTTATTTCAAAGTATGTTTAACATACTTCATTTCTTTGAATCTAATTCTTTCATAGCTCTCCCTCCCCTTCTAGCTCTCCCTACCCCTCAAAGACAAACACAAGCCAAACAGCAACAACCATCATTTCTGGAAGCCATTCATTTGCTATTTCTGTTCCTCAGAGCTTCAGAGTGAAGGAATTTAAAGAGCTACTGATGCCTTTTGTTACTTGGCATATATATCCAATATTGTCTTTCAAGCAGTTTAGACACATCCTTCTTCTCTTTCTTCTTTAACAGCCTGTCAAAGAAATAGGCCTAATTAGTTTATTGTGGGTTTGTGTGTGAAGAAGTTATTGAGGGAGCGCCAAGTCAAAAAGTCAAACACAAACTGATTAATTTTCACAATGCACCCCTCTGAGGTGGGGAAGTTCTGACAAATCCACTGGGTGTTCACAGTTATCCTGTGCTCTGCTCACAGAGGCTGGGAGCCATATGGAGAGCAGAGTGCTGGCACCACACTTCCCAGTTCCCAAAGCTCACACGGCGGGTGCTGGGGCTGACACTGAACCTCGATGCCCGCTGGGAGCTCAGCCCACCAGAACTGTCACTTCCTCTTCTCCCCCTGCCAAACGGGGAGACACCTCATGACAGCCCTTCCTTGAGGTCAGCTTTTTGGGCACAGCAGAATATACACAGCTTAGGAGTGTGACAAATCATTTATTGGCTTACAGACTAGATAGCTGGGGTTTGATAAGCTATTAGGCTAAGCACTGGTGTGCCCATCACCCTGATAGGGCACCCAAGTCCTGGCTGACCAGGCAGGCACCAGTCAGGAGTGGCTGGGTTGGCCTCTGCAGCTCTTGGGAGAGCTACCTCCTCTGATTGCTCAGTTGTCATCTTCCCCTGGCTCCACTGGCACCAACAATGCTGACTTCTCCATACAGGGACACTGCAGTTCCCCACAAGACTTCATGGGGTTTTGCAGTTTTTGCTGTTATTTGTGGTTCTGTTTTATTTCTTTTGCTTTTTTTTGGTTTTTTATTTTTCATGATAGTGCTTTCCCTATGGAATCCTTGAGTTATGCATGAACCCACCCCAACAGTGCTTTCTCTGTCAGTAATTTTACGTTTCCTATCTCTCTCTAGAATTTCTCACAGCTCTTCCTCAGCAGCCTGAATCAAGGTTATGCAGCTGTGTCATATCAGAGCAGGGCTTTGCTCCTTGGTTCACAGGCAGAGCAACCTGAAGGAGGTTTACAGAGGGCAGCTACAGCAGTTACTTGGGAAGGTCAAAAGGAAATGACTGGCTGTGATGGGGTTACAGTCTAGCAGGAAACTGGGCTGGATTGCTGGCTTTTAGCTCAATGAAACTTCCAGAAAAAAAGTTCATGAGCCACAGTGGTTCCCATTTCCAACCAAATACAAATTAGACTGACCTTTAAGAGTTTGCTTAGCAATTTGTAATGCTGCCCAATGCATTTGCTTGCTTTCTCAGATGCCAGAGAATATCAGGAAGGAGAAAGGTTTATTTCCCCCCAATGGTTTTGTGAAACGTCTTGTAATGCTTTTCAGATCAGCAGTTGTTCCCCTGATACTAAGCTAAGAAACACTGTCCTAAATGATCTTCTAAGGCCCCTTCCAGCGCTACTTTGTTTAATTCTGGAAACTCAAAACCTCTTGCATTTCTATCACTAATTCTACTGCCACCAGCTATGTGTCTTCAGGCTCTCAGGACTATCTTTTGTCCTCTATTATGCTGGCCAAATAGTTGGAATAAAACAGAATATTTGTCCAGAAGGGAGTTATTGTTCCTGCCTCAAAAGGTTGTTTGAAGTTGCAGCTGCCACAAGGAAGAGTTTGATGGCACTGCAGCCTTCAAGGACACTTGGAATTTTCTCACTTAAAGCAGTTTCCAGGTTACAAGTTGCAGGGACTTGTGCAGGTTGCAAGACCAGATCTCTCCCCACTCAAAAAACCCCACTTCAAACCTACTTCTGTGAACTTTAGATTGTGTTTCAATAAAGCTATTCACCCCTTAGTCTTTACCTCTACTTTAACAATTTTCTCCAGTGTGGCATTTTTTACAGTTGTGTGCTTCAAACAGCATCAAAACAGACCCTGAAGAATATTAAGAAGCCATCACGACACATCTACTACTAACAGCTTCTCTCAAGTTTTCCCTTTTTTTGATAGAGAATATATAAATATATATTTGAACAAGTGACTGGGAGATGAGAGGAGAAGTTATTTCTATGTTCAAGGAACTGACAACCGCAGCCTTGAGGTCACCTACCTGAAGCCCATGGATCTCAGCTCGTGTTTCCATAGGGGGCCCATCAACACACTGATCTGGCAGTGACCACATGATCATTCAAGCCTCTTGCACTGGTTTAGCTTTAAACCTCTATGCACTGGGTCAGATTTGAAAGAGTTGGTTTTTGTGGTAAGGCACTGTGCCACAGCCATCAGCCTCATTTGGATTCAAACAATATTATGAGACTCGAGGGGTTTATCTGAAATATGAAAACACCATAAATATTCATTTTGAGAAAATCCTGCTCAGACAGGGAGCATAGAGCAGACTGATTTGTGTCCTGCTAATACCATCCGGCTGTGAGTGGGCAGGGGGACCCCAATACTGCATGTTCATCAGACCATATCAGATCCATGTGCCTGGCTTGACGTCCTCCTGCTATCGGCAATCTCACAGTCCCCCAGGGAACTGTGGGATTCCACTGAGCAGCTCAGTGGTGACTTGCCATTCGGCTTACAGCAAGAAAATGCAGTTCTCATGCATTTCATGTGTGCTGACTGAAATGTGTTGCACATGGGTGTGAGGCAGGCACGATAGAGATATATAATGCTCGTCTGATTTAGTGGAAATGAAAATAACATATGTTAAGCACTTAAAAAGTACTGATGCATATTATGCCCTGCTAACTGTTATTGGGTAATTATCCTTTTTTTTTTTTTAGGAAGATGTCTGTGCCACTAGAAGACCACTTTCTTGCAAACCCTCCCTCCATGCCCACACATAACTTCATGGGGGAGAAGGGCAGATTTTTAGAAAAATAGTACAAATCTACTCCATGGTCAAGATAATGACTGTAATGATTAGAAGCCCATCTTGAGTCAGAGGGGAACATTTGGTGGAGTTTTCATGGAGTGCAGTGCTGGATCTTATCCCCCTTGTCTGTGCCCCAGCACCAGTGACCCACAGTCCCTCACCAGTCCCAGACATATTCAGAGGAAAAGGACAGGCAGCAGCCACCTTAATCCAATTTCATCTAAGTATGTAATTAGGGCTGTACATCTGGGATCACTTTTTCTCCCCTTCAAAAGTTAAAAAGCTTTATAAACCAGAGGCAGGAAGGAGGTTTTGATCCAGCTTTGGGTGTTGAAAAATTCCTCTCATCTCAGCTCAGCTGTACAAGGCTCCAGAGGTTCGCGCTCACAATTTGATGGCCCTGGGGAAAGCCAAAAATTGTGCAGTCATCCCAGGGCTGTCTCATTATAACCACTTCTCTGCTGCCTGTGCCCAGGATTTCTGTTTCTCCCCAGTATAATCTCCTGGTCTTCTTTTGCCAGGGTGGGACACTGCAGTGGTGATCAGCTGCTCACCTGAGCATCCCACCAGTCTCTGGGGCTTTGCCTTTCCCAGACATCAGTGTTTGGAAAGACATGCTTTATGGCGGACATCCCCATGCAATGCTTTGTGCAAAAAGGGGCATCTCTGCCATTAACATGTGCCCCTGTTGGGCCTCCACATTTGACAAGATTCAATAGAGGCTGGATATTTTCAGAGACAGCAGAATTACTCAAAATATACTGTCTAATGTGAATGAATTCCAGCAAGGTTGGACAGGTCCCTGCTTCAGGAGAGGACTTGTTTAGCCTGGCATTCACAACCAGCTTTTAATCTGAGGAAAAATATTTAACATTTCTACCTTTCATTAAAATTCATCCTGACAAAGTTGACTGGCAGTAGTGAAGGGATCAAAAATTTTTGAAGTGAGGGAAGAGGCAAAGAGGAAGAACTGGGCAACATCATGCTGTGGATGTACTGTTGAAGAAATTCTCCAGCCAGCATATATGATCCAAAAGGTTTCCTTCTAGCCTTTAATAAAATTATTTTTTGCCCTTTCCAGTGGGAAAAAGTTCACAAACTGAATCAACTGTTTGCGTGGCCAGATCTCAGCTGATTGCTTGGAAACTCCTCAGGCAAAGCACGTATGGATAAGGACACAGTTGGATATGTGGAAGAAGTAGACGCTTATCAACAGACTTTGGGGCTTAAACACACCATTTACCACCAACAAGTAGGAGAGCACAGAGAGAAGGCAGAGGATACTCCAAGCCTGCTCACAGATGTCCCCTCCTCAACCACACAGAGGGATGGTCAGGGCACACTGAGGCTGTGTGTGCGAGCTGAGATGGCTGCACCTGTGGGTGACCTGCTGCTGAGGCCTGGTGCATGTGCCAGACTCTTACATGCAAGATGGTGTGACGCTTGCCCACCATATCCACCACCATTGGCTCATCATTGATTCACCGTGGGCTCCAAACGATCTGGAAAGATTAGAACACACTTGATTTTAAAAGATTGCCAAGAAGAAGAACAACTCTTTTTGACCCCTCCCTATGCCTTGCTTCATCAGATTGACAGGGCCAGTCTCAGCTTTTATGGAGGCAAAAAAACACTGCTCTAACTGCAGCTATTGAGCCAAACCCTCAGCTGGTGTGACACTGTTTTCAATGGAGCTGTGCTAATTTACAGCAGTCTTGTGTCTGACCTTCTTCTGGGGAACAATTCAATGTGAAGAGAATGAGGATTATAGGGGAGTAACCTCAGCCTTTCTTTTAATATAAATCACAGAGGAGCAAAGTTGGCAACTGACACTGGTCAGAGAAAGCTGATGGAATTGCACTCTGTGAGAATATGCCATTCCGTCAAGATAAAACCGATACTGCTGTTATTATGTGAAGAAGAAACCTGGGGGAAGGGAAGGAATTTCAACAATGCCAGTAAAAAACACAAGATATTTTAACATTTTGGAACAGAGAAATACCACTTTCCTTTTTGAAACACAGTTTTGCCAATACTTTTTCTAATTCATGCTATATTTAGTGTTAGAAAACAGTTAAAAATTTAGAAATCCAAAATCAATAGTAGGTATTATAATTAATCCCAAATACATTTTTCTGTCAAATTTTCTGTCACAGAGAGCTTACCCTGGGGG
>VXAY01002317.1:2707757-2755109 GCA_013399855.1 Oxyruncus cristatus
TTGTTTTTTTTTCGGGGAGAGGATGCTCTCGCGGGGGGGGGGGGGGGGGTTGCTCAGATTTGGAGCAGAACGAAGTTCCCAAATCTTGCACTATTTCATGAAGCAAGCATTTCATCCCCTCCACTGAACTATTAGTCAGAGAGCCTGGGTTTATTGTAGGAAAAGGGTGAATGCTTGCTGCTACTTCCTAACTGCTTTCTAGCCTTCCCAAACAATAAAGATGTCTGCTTTAGTTTTTGTTTGAGACTCTATGACCTCAGCCCCAGAGAAGTAACAAAGGAGCTTGTTTGAGCAACTTACACTTACCCACTTAAAAAATTAATAAATTCAAATGCACTAAGCAAAGGATTACAAAGTCAGATTTAGAGATAGACCCTGAAGAAACTTATTTGTAGATGGGCTTAAACCGTGGATAATAATACTGACTCACCATTATGAACTGCTTTGAGGTCTAGGGATAAAAGGATTTATGTTAGTACTAGGTATTATTACATTTTATTGTTAATTTCTAAAGCTAGAAAATTAATAACAAGCCGGAAAAAAAAAATGTCTTTCAGTGAAATTAAGGACTTAACCAGATAAGAGATCCCAAATGTCAACACTGGCATTATGACTTTTTCTCCAGCCCTTCCTACCTTGCTGGCCCTTTTTAAACCTCTTCAGTGTGGAATGGGTCCAAGAACTGCAGGCACTTGGACTTGAAAATTCATAGGGTTTTTCATAACCTATTTCCTTTGCTGTAGGTGTTGTCATGTATGACTTTGTTGCTTGTCATGCTGTCAGAGAGAGCCCCAATATGCACGCTCACACATTTTTCCTCCCATACACACTCTATCCTTGACAGGTAGCACATACAGCACAAAAGGGGGAGAAAACAAGAAAGTACTGGGAAATTGACATCTGGTTCAAATAATTCCCCTATTTAAATTTTTACTTAGAGAAGTCCCATTGGTATTGAATAATTGAACTCAGTTATTTACAGCTAAAAATCTTAGTAGCACCATTCCTCTCTGGTTTCATGTGGTGGTTTGTCACACCTAGGCTCCTAAAGTCCCACAGGGGATTTGTGTTGCAGGTACCACACAGCAAAAGGTATCACATTCCTCTCTGCCTCCTCCTGCCATGGGCAGACACTAAAAGATGCTGTCTTGCTGTCTCCCCCTCCTCTCCTTTATTAGGAGACGAACTTATAACAAATACACTTCACTTTGCAAAAAAGCAGTGTAATTAGCTTTGCTTTTTTTGGCCTGCATGTGTGTGGTAAAATGTCTAGTAACAGTTGGCAAGACTTCTGCAGGGAATGAGATTCCCATGGTTAGATCTAAAGCCCAAATACTTGGAACAAATTAACACCAGCCAAGAAAGTGAGGTTAATTGCGGGAACACTTGAAAGAGGAGGTCTCCCTAGTCTGGAAAACTGCATTACACTATCTGCAAGTATGGTATGTGGCCAAGCAGGATCTCTCACTCTCTTTCTGTCTCTCACTTGCTCTCTTTCCTTCTTTCCTTTTCTGTCCCAACTGCAGACAAACATCAGAGCCACTGAGAGCAAAGACCTAATCTTCCTCTAACCTGTTCTTCCATCAGGCCAGTGCCATCGATGGCTCTGGAAGCTACTCAAAGCTGAGAAACACTGCCATCGGGGCCAGCTCGCCTTCTGTCTATGTTTTCTCATTAGTGGTTTTGCGTTGTTGAAAGGCATCTTCATTGGAGGCCCAGTATTCCAGCAACATGCTGCTTTAATCTGGGGTGGGCACTGAGGCTTTCAAAAACACAGCCTGCGACCCAACAGGAGAACAGTCATCTTCCCTAATATGCTCTTTGGAGAGCAAATCTGTAAATCCTGTAGGCCCCTAAACATCTGCCTTTGGTAACATTTTAATGGGGAAAATTTGCCTAGTAACCAGATTGCCGTTGACCTTTGATGCGTGAGGAATGTATACATGCACATGTCTGGGGTAGCTGCGTGTGTGTGAAAACCTGTGAAACCAAGGTTGCAAAATCATGTCGGTGGAAGCTACGTACTCCAGTTCAGTTACCTGTGCACCTTTAGGAGGGCTCCCTCATGTGTTTGCATTATTCATGACACAGCTCTCTGTGGCATGAGGACAAGGCTTTTTTCCATGGGATGGCTGCCTCACTCTGTGCTCAGGAGGGATACTGTTCATCATAGGAACAGCTATTGAAGATTTTGTTTTTGCTTCATTGTTTAGCTTGTGACCTCAAGCCTTACTGACTGTGCGCTATTCAAATCGTGCTCTGAAAACAACATCATTTTGTTTTCTCATGGGCTTTTCTATAGCGGTCATGACAATAGTATCAAAGTGTCTCGTAAAGATTAATTCATCTATTTTTGCTACAGCCCCAGGAGGCAAGTTGGTATTTTCTTCATTCTCCAAATGTTGAACTGAAAGCATAAGCCCTGTCTATACAACCATGGGTGCAGTTTACGAAGGAGCTAAAGCCGTGGTGTCCTCTGAGGCCCCACGACTGCTTCAAACAGTGCCTAGGTGATCCGTCAGGCTACATCTGGCTTCAGCGTGTGCACTGCCTGACCCCCTGGCCATGCTTGCAAACTTACTAAATTGAATCTAGTCTTAAAAGCAGCCTCAGGGCCTTTGACAGTACAGACATAGCCATATGGTCAACAGTGTGCCTACAAGATCCGTGGTAAGCATTAATTTCGAATCCTGTCATTGAGATGCCTAGGTCTTGGTTTTTCCTCTTGCTTCTCATTAGCCCGCACTGCAGATGTTCATAGCAGAGCTCCTGACAACCTCAGCCCCAGCCGAGACCCCGGGATCTAAGGTTGGGTCCCCAGAAAATGAAAACCTACAGTTAGAAACCCTCTGTGAAAAGTTCAGTAGGCAGCAGGCAGCATGGCTTAGCATCCACAAAGGGCAAAATCCCTGCTCCTCACAGCTCCATCAGGTACAGGCCCAGCCCTCCCATTGCTCACCCTGCTCTACTCATTTCCCACTTGCTGTCACCTGTGATGATTGCAGCAGGAGTCCAGGGCCTGAAAACCTCCCCTGTTTGGTGGGCCATGGCAGGAGACCTGTGGGAAACAGGCTTTGAGGCTGTAACGCTTGATCTGGCCAAAAGGGTGGAATTAATATTGCGCATGAAGACCTAATCCATGCATTTCCTGACTTCCGAGTGATCCAGTAGAAAACCTTGGTAATGTTCCCTTAGGACAGGGGTACCTGATTTCCTGTGTTTTAAAGTAAGCTAGCTGGTAGCATAGGCATGCCAATGTGGCCATGCCATGGACATCTACAGGCTTTGCTATCAAGATGGCAACTTTCTAGTGCATAGTGTTGTGCCAGGATTTAAGCCAACAGAAGTAACAGATCCTCTCCACGTGGTTTTTCTAAGTCTTACAACTTGGCCAAATGTGAGTAGTTTTCCACAAGGACAGACAAAGCCCATCTCCAACACAAAAGCCACCTCTTCTGCCAAGTGTCCGATTGCACTTCCAAAGCACAGGGGTTCTAGGGCTTTCCAAATAAAAGGTTGTAAAAAAAAAAAAA
Source organism: Oxyruncus cristatus (assembly GCA_013399855.1). Taxonomy (NCBI): domain Eukaryota; kingdom Metazoa; phylum Chordata; class Aves; order Passeriformes; family Cotingidae; genus Oxyruncus; species Oxyruncus cristatus. Next base: position 2,711,291 of record VXAY01002317.1, read on the forward strand.
AAAAAAAAAAAAAAAAAAAAAAGAAGAAAAGAGCAACAAGGCAAACAATGTATTTTTCCAGGCTTCTTCTCAGAAACACTATGTCATTTTGGCTGAAATTTCCATAAATAATTCACTTTGAGGCAAACACCCAGTATGTAAAATTTAAGACGAAATAGTTGAAGCTGTCGAAGTCATAAACAAGGAAGACATAAAGAAGGATCCTATAATCAAAAATGCTAGTCAAACTTACTAATAAGCAGTTTCCCAGCTCTAGATGTTGGTTATACGTGTGCATTTGCACATACTCAGTATGGGCTGATACATCAGGATGACTTTTAAAGCTGTTCTGGGAGTACTGCCCTGGGAAAAGGACCCACACTGGCTGCTTACTGTGCCATTTAGAAAAGAATATTGGAAAATGGACAGAGACAGGAGACAAAACACACTGTAGTGGCAAGAAATCAATCAGTGCAGTCTATATAGCCCAGAGAGGCTCTCTTCTTCTGCCAACCCAGCCTCCAGGGGTCTCCAGATCCTTAGACTAAGGGGTCAAGCAGAACAGAAATATAGGGCTGAAAGCAAGGAATTCATCTAGCCAAGCCCTCATATCTAACCCAGGATTAAACCAACCTATTCTTGACAAGTTGCCATCTAACTTTTTCTTACAGAACTTCAAGAAGGGGATCCCTAGTACCCCCAGCTTCTCCCAGTGCTGAACTCAAAGTGCTTAGATACCTTCACTCCATTTCAAACTACTTATTCACTGCAAGTTGAACACGTTATTCCTACTTCTACCCACTGTATTAGGGAGTATGAAAGATCAATGTCCTTTTCTCAAGAAGCTTTACATATCAGAGGACTGTCACATAGCCCCAACTATTCTCTCTTTTCTGGACACATATGGAATTTCTTCGGTCTTTCCCAGCAGCTGTGTATTCTAACTCTTATTATTCCGATCTCTCTTCACAGCATCTTTCCTGAAGTGCAATACCTAATACTAGAGAATCTTCCAAACGGGTGTAAAGCAAAAGCCTTATCTAAGCAGCCCATCTGCTTTCAGCACGAGTGTCTCTCAGCCAATGCTGCGCAAAGAAACTTCCTGACTTCTATTGAGTAGTCAGCATCCTGATTTTATAGCTAAGTTAATATAGCCCAGCATTTAGGAGGACCCAGAATAAGGTATAAGATTTAAGGTTTCTGTCTATAAGCCTTACAAAGACTTGCCTAGTACTCTGGCCATGAAGTCAGAGTACAACAGGGTAATTGTCTTGCATAAAACATTCATTTGCCACATTGCAAAATCTGTTTGGTGGGAGTTTTTTTGTTGTGCAACTGCATCCTGTTGTTGACTCATGATCTCGGGGATTTTTTAACTAGTTTTGTGCTGTCTCCAAGCTGGTCATATTTTTCTGTTTGCATGGGAGGATATCTGAGAGCTTTCTTGATGCTAAGGTATACCATAGACACACATTTTGTCTGCACTTGCCAGACCAGTTACTATATTCAAGAGAGAATTCTATTTTAGATTTCTTTTTCTGAGACCTTGGAAATCTTGTACAAAAACCCTGAAATCTTGTACAAAATTAGGACTTAATATGTTTCTCAAACCAATATATCATGGAGTAAGAGCCCCTAATTATCAGAAATATGTCCATAAGGGGATCTGGGTACCTGACATTGCTTCCACAGCTCACAAAGTACACCTGTTGTGCCAGAAGCAGCCAACTAGTAATGAGATGTACTACTTTATCTGCCAGTTTATCCAGTCTCCTAGGTGAATGGGGCAGGTACCTCTGCTCAGCAAAAAAAATATACCTCATTAAATCCAAGCTTGCTTGCTGTGCTAGAACCTTAAATCTTTTCCTTGCCAAGATCTATTGATATGTCCTCTTTGCACTTCTGACTGTACTTTAAAACCACATTTATCTTGCTAACACTTGCAAAGCACATAAGCACCATCGTATACCCGGGAGATTCTCTGTGACCTCTGTGACATCCAGAATGTCCTGTCTGTACAGACATGCGCCTGAACAAATGACCCTGCAGCTTCCTCTTAAAGAAAAAAAAAATGTTTCTGAGCCCTATTGGGTTTTGTGAATCCATCACAGAGTACAGGAGTTTTTCAAGTTCCCAGATCAGCAAAGCTCACTCTGTTTATGCATGGAACAAAGGGAAAGGGAGGCAGGTACAGCACTAATATAAATGTGGCCATTTGCCAGCTTGTTTTCCACCTTTTTGTACCCCCATAATTAGGTGCTGAGGAAGGTGCTGGTCACACAAGAGGTGCTCTTAGTAGAAAGTAGTGTGTACTTTCAATAAATACATATTGAAAAATAGGGTTTATTTCCTTTATAAAATCATTTCACTCTCTTCTCCAAGGTGTTGCTCAAAGCTGACAGTTTGGAGGAGCTGAGGTTGTTATTGCAGGGCTGGTGGAAGGCAGTTGTATTTGGGTCATTTCATCACTTGCATATGGAGAAAATTTTGTTATTAGACTCTCTAAAAGTCAAAATCTTTTTTCCTGAACCCCAAATTCCAGCTTTGAGAAACAGAGACTTCCAACAGTGGTGGCATATGAGGCTTAGGACATGCATCCTTAGCTCGAGCACATGAGGGTCTTGAGAGCTATTCTTGGATTGAATTTATGTTTTCCTGCATAAAAGCACAAAAACTGTTTCTTGTGTGTGCTCATGGATTGAATTGCATTAGGGAAGGGTGAGAAACTGTGGTGGTTTTGATTTTAGGCCTTCCTTGGTAACCAGGTTGTAACCTTCTGACCAAGCCCCAAGTGTGAGCTCTGGTTGAGCTCCCTTTCCATAAGATAGGAAATGCCATGTCTCTGTTTGGAATCCATTGTCCACATGTTCTTTCCTTCATAAGATCTGCCAAACTCAAAAAAAGCATAACTCAGCCTTTGATACGCCTGTGAGTAACCCTTCTTTAGATAATTTTCCTTAGGATTTCCACAAGCCTTCTGAGAGCCTGCAAACATCTTTTCCTAATAACTGCATTGCATCGTGAGGAACAACATTCATTAGCACCAATTTGCTCTTCCTCCAAGATGTCAGAAATAGCTTTTCAAAGATGAGTTAGTTAAGACCCATAATCTCTCTGACAGAGTAGTTGGTACTGTTATCCTCTGAAGATGACAGACCCAAGGTGCAGGAAAATGAAATAACTTGCCCATATCTGCACAATGTATCAGTCACAAAGCTGCAGAGTTTGAGAAGCCCAGCTCCCAGTCTTTGGTGTTAACCGCTAGACCATGATCTGCACAATATCAGAAAGAGAAGGAAGGACCAAGAGGCTGCTACATAACGTGAGGAATTAATTCCTCTGGACAGGTATGGGAGAGGCAGAGGAGCAAAGTCTTAACACAGGCTTTGCGATGATTGCTGTCTTATTGTTCATGGGCAGCAGATTCTGTCTCCCATTCCTACATCTGCCCTGAATCTCACTCATTTTCTCCGTCTTTTCCAGTTTTCCTGTCTCTGGTTGTTTTCTCACAACCTCACAGGTGTTGGTCTATTGACATCTTTAAAAAGGGAATCTTGCCTTTTATCCAGTTACTTTTTCTTGACATTCATTCGGAAGAGCTCTGAAACACCTGTGGCTCTTCAGGGGCTTAGGTCAATACAGCTCATCTGGAAATGCCACAGTCTCCAGGAAGCCAAGCTCTTAACCACCATGGATTTAAATCCTAGCACGAGCTCCCATAAAATGTATCACATAGTACAGTATAATAAAACTGCACAGTATCTTGTACCTATCAGCTGTTTTGTACAGAGAATTTTCATCAGAAATTAATTTCTCTTAAGATTCCTAGTCCAAAGAAATTTAGCCTGTCTCATCAGTTTTTCTACTCTGCAGAAAGAGGATATTCAGAAGCTACACATCATTGTGTATCTACAAGCTTCTGGAAATTCATGGGGAGCCATACGGCAAAGGTAAGAAACATGTATGCTTTGGCACCAGGAGAAGGATGTATTTTACAGGCTTTTCAAGAGAAGCCTCCTCGATAAATTTCCAGGATGCAAAGCCAGGCTGCCACTAAGAAAGTGAAATCTGAAAGCCAGAGAGATGACCAATAAAAGTGAACAATTGTTGCAAACTGTAAATCTGAATGACCAGACCTCTGCAGCCCTGAATGAGCTCTGAACTTCAGAATCAAAATCCTTTTTGAGATAGACATTACTGCCAGGGCAAGTAAGCAAAAGGCTCAGAATGGCTCTCTAGTTCGTACTTTGAGTGAAAAATTATTTGTGCAGTCTACCAACATTTTTTTCCAACCAAAATTCTGATATAAAGCATTAGGAAAACTTACGCAAATAGGACTTTTCAAAGTCATAGGAAGAAAAGTCTCCATTTAGAAAGAACAACCATATTTTGCCAGAAAAAAAGCCCAAATTAATCCCATTACAAGTAATGCTAGTTATAGTAAATGATGCCATAACAGAGAACATTGCATAGAACTCATAAACAACACTTCTCCTGTAAAACAGGACTGTCAACAGCATACAGAATGCTAAAAGAGTTTGGAAAAAAGCCACACTAGTGTATTTATTTCCCTTATTGGTCCTACAGTGGTGAGTTTTGCAGGCCACCCTTTGAAGCACTGGTGATCGCATGGAGTCATCATTCCTGGCTTGTTGCTTCCAGGAGCAAAGCAATGATGTGAGTCAGCAATTACAGAGTTAACTGACGGTGGTATCTCTGGTGACTCCAGGATGCTTAGGTGGTCCATTTCCAGGACTGAATGGTGTTGATGGTGCTGTTTCTAACGGAGATACTGCAGTGCCATTTATCAATGTTTTTTATTTCTCAGGAGAGGAGGTATAAACTGGATGTGGCTATGAACTGCCCATACACTACTGTACAGATTCAGGTGGTCAGAGATCCTGCTGCCTGCTGAGTTAAATGGAGTCTTAATCAATAGGAAAGTGAAGCTTGGCCACCTGGTATTGATCAATCCTCTTACCATTTCACAAATGTCCATTAGAAACCAATATGGATGATCCCTGCATTTCAATTGTTAGAAAAATTAGCTGTTAACCATCAGGAAATGACCTGTTTCCCAGCACAGTCACTCAGACCCATTATAGGCCCTGTTCTAAGTCCTCTTCTTATTGAACACAATTTAACAGACGTTCACCATAATCCCTTTAAAATTAGATTTTTGTTCTTTTTTCAAGCTGTTCAGATTGTTACTTAAATAAAATCTTTTTGTCTGGCTGCAGAGAGAATGAGAAGCCAACACCAAGGTTGGTGACGTGTTACCACGCATGACTCTGGGAGGGCTGGCTAATAGTTTGGGGTGAAAAACAGGTTTTCATCAGAAGTGGCTGATGAATGGCAAATCTTCATATCCACTTTGCCCTCCTTTGGAGAGAGTGTGATGGCATCACTTTCCATACATGTGGGGCATGGGGCATGCTGCCAACATGCCTGCAGTCTCTCCTGCCAAAGGCGCTAGATGTCAAAGAAATAGTCATTGGAAAAGTGAGAGATGGAGCCACAGCCCTACAGTTAAGCAAGGCTTTAAATCCACAGTATGTGAGCACTTAGCCACCAGGCTTATTGAAAATGTTTGTCTGGTTTTCTCTCTTTCTAAGGGGGAGAGAAAAAGGGAAGAGGTGGACAAGGCTTCTGGAAAAAAATATTTGTGTGGCCTGCTTTTCATTTGGCAAAGCACATTTTTAAAGCTCTAAAATATTTTGTTTTAAGGAAATGCTCTTAATTTAAAATTTTCAATTCCTGCCTAGTTTCCACCAACTTTAGGGAGCACTTCAGGGAGATTGTCCATGGCAGGAATTCTGTCTTAAGCTATCCCTGTGCAAACTGCATGCACCAGTTGCCCCACGGAAACTGGAGACTACAGTTGTGAGGTCCCATTATGGGATATACACCCCACACATGGGTGCTTGTCTTCATCTTTAAGAAACACCCATTGACTGGTCTTGGTCCCTTTCTCAAACATTGTGGGGAAAGTGGATTTAGTGATTTCAGGAAGTTGAGACTGAGATCTGCGTGGAGACTGGTGTTATGTCTGGGCAGTGTGTGTACAGGAGGAAGAATAGGGTAACCAGAAAACTTAGGCACTTCAGGGGTGTCCAAAATACACAGCTGAGGTCCAAGACAAGTGTAGGCACACAGCTCCCACCCTATAATTGTTCATGACCCAGAAGAGTACAATGTCCATGAGATTTTGTAGCACAGGCACTGTTTGTATTTTGAAGGGAACACAGAAAAATCCCAAACTAACTGTAAAGTATCTGTTTAGAGCAAAAGCTGGATCTACCACCCTTCTCCATCTAGTTATTGCCCTTCTGAAACTCATTTGCTGTGAATTACTCCAGAAAACATCATCTCAGTGGCAGACCAGAAGAAGCCACGGTGGAAAAAAAAAAAAAAAAAAACCACAACACATAATTTCGAACTATAATTAGAGGATGCTGAAGGCAACACTTCAACAGTCAGATGTATCAAGCACTGGAAAGTCTCTCAGGAGAAGCAATGGAAACAATATTGCTTCAATCATAGTGACAAAGGACTGAGAAATCCACACTAGGCAGAAATTTTGCCTTAGCTAGTGTTGGTTATCAAAAGGCAGGAAGCCGCTTCTCACGCCAGTGAAAGAACACAGCCTATGGCAGTGGGAAACCCACTCCCCACAGAAATCCAAGCCTCGATTTAGGCTCACATACTGCAGGTGGAGATAAGAACTCACCCTGATACTGAGGGAGAGCTATGGGTGCTGCTGGCGTGATGCTCAGCTGTCCCAACACTTGATATCCACTGGCTTCTGGGCCCACGCTCTCCCCTGACTCCTTACACAAGTCTGGCCTCCCATCTTCAGCAGTACTTTCTTTTTTTTTTTCCAACTAAATTTAATCAGGAGTTTACTCTCATCCCTAACTCACTTCATGTGAACCTAATTTCCAGCTCTGATAGTTATTTTTAAAAAGGAAATTTTTTTAAAATGCAGTGGGGTTTGAGGATGAAGGAAGGAGCAGAGAAAATTCAATTAACATCGCTTACAGTGTTTCCATATTTCTAGGGTGTATGAACAAAGCCATTTCAGGCATTAGAGAAGTTGTTTAGATTTGGACTGTACCTTGCCTGACAGATCATGTAACCCGGCTTTTGGATTGTTGGACCTTATCCAGTAGGAAGGATGGTTTCTGCATTCCACCAGTCCAGAGCAATGCCCATGGGAGCCCCTGACTGCAGGGACAGTTGTGTAGCATTGCCAGGGCTAACACGCTTGAGAAGGTGTTACGGCCTGGGATTGTTAGTAGGTATTGAAGAAAACACAGAATCAAGGAGGTGTGGACTAAGCCTATTTAAAAATAGAAAAGAACTATGGAAAAGGAATGGATCTTATGGAAAATGAGCTTTTCTCCCTTAATCTACAGAGCAAGATTGCCCTTCAAGGATTATAGAGTGGAGTACTTTTTTTGTTGTTTTTTTAATATCAAAAAGCATAGCTACTTTTAACCTCCCTGTTCAATGAGAAGGCATAGGAAGAGTCAGTAAGGACAAAAGAATGCCTTAAAATAAAAATATATAGGTTTGATTAATTTGTAATGTCTTTTAGTTTTAAAAAGCCAGAGTCAAATAAAATAATTTTGAAATAAAGCTATTATATTCTGATTTCAATCAAAGTTCTAGTTACAATTTGCAACAAAGTTAAAATTATTTCTTATTGTAGTTTTTGTCTTTTTTTAAAAAAAGGAAAAAAATTGAACTATTTTTTTTTTGTAACTGTTCATGAAGGAAAGCACTAATTTGCATCCAATTACTTAACCAACCAAAGGCATGAGTTCCTAATGAGTGTGTTATATGATCACCAATTTAACCATCTTTTCCTTGGCAGAGACAAAGTTTTCTGGGTATGCTCCAGGAGAAGAGAATGACCTATTCCATTGAATTTGCTTAATCAATCCTGAGCAGTTTCTGTTGTGTTTTCCATTCATCAGCATGTCCAAATGTTTTCCCTAACACAAAAATAAAAAATAAAAGTGATGAAAGCCAAACATATAAACCACACTAATGCAACACACATCAATATTTTGGTGGCCATCCCTAGAAAAACTATGTAAGTCCCCATTACTATATACGTTGTACAATGAAGTCTAATATGTGGGGGGGTTGTACCTTTTTCTAACTTTCTACCTTTCAGAAAGGTGTTCAGTGCTTCCTGATGATCCAAACTTCAATCCTTAAAAAAAGACATAGTTGTTTGACTGATGACAATTTCAAAACCATGGATCTTGCTCTCCTCACCACTTGCCAGTGGCAAGGAGACCAAGTGCACCTTCCCAGGACCTTTCTGTCAGCAGGTGGCAAAATGAGATTTTTCTCAAACAACATCTTCTTTCTTTATTGTTTTTTTCCTAGATTTTCTGTATGAGCTATCAATTCAGTAAAACTGATAAATATTCACACACACAAAAAAAAAAAGATTCATTTTAGTCATGCAAAAGAGACTTGTTCTGTGTATTTCCACTTCTGGACTTGAAATCTGTGAAATATTTTTCTCCCATTATTTTTTTTTTCCTTTTAGGCTGTAAATGCTCATGAGAAAAAAAAAGACTGCCTTTCTCTCCATGTCTGGAAATTTCTTAGCTAGAAACCCAGCTGGAGCTCTCTGCGCTAAGATGCATTTAGATGTAATTTGCAAGTTAGCATGGATTTTCAGGGAGAAGGCTACAGACAGTGCATTCCCCAGCTGCACTATTTGTCATAGCACAAACCAACCTGATGGTGTGATGTGGCAGCAATTGGCATAGCAATGCCAGTTTACTTTAGCAGAGGTTTTCCCAGGCCTCTCTGTAGCTTCCTTTCCTTTTCATCCTCTTTCCGTAATAACGTCTCTGCTGACTCGTTCCCTCGTACCTTGTTGACTCATTCCTTAAGGTATGTCACACAATAACGATCCTACTCATCACTATTGAAGCTTTTCTCATCAAGTCATCATCATCACCATCAATCACCACTTTTTTGCCATTCTCTCTCTCACTAACTTGCCTTTCTGGTTGGTTACTCCAGCAATACAATCCCTAGTTTTCACTCTCTCTCACAGACCACTAGCACCTTCCTGCTGTGCTCTGAAGTTGGGACAGCAACCTCATTCCCAGAAAAAGTCCCCTGTCCTTTGACATGCAACTTTTCCCTGCAAATCGTGAGCAGAGACCTTTGCTCCAGGTGGTCAACAGCTTATCCAAATGAAGTACTTTCCATGCAAGAGTAGCTGTGACACTCAGTAATTTTCACTGTCTTTTCTTCTGCTTAGAAATCTGTTTACCGGGGAGTAGCAAGAGTCCAGTTCCCCCAACTAGAGCTGCCTGAACAGTGTTTTACCTTTGCTTGTCTTCCTATGGTAGAAAGCTTTGGAGGCTTTACCACTACTTGAAAATATTTTGGCAATGTGTGAAAATGAAGGGAAGAGCAGTGAAAATGCAGAAGCTGGCCTTGCAGTGTGGGAGGTGGCTTAGCAGTGTAACCACAACACCGTTATCAGTGTCCGTTCTCCCCATGGACACTTTGCCCTTGGTGACACAAATCACTTTACAAATAATGGTAAATTAAGTAAATTAATTTTCATAGCCTTGGCCCGAGCTGGACAAGATTTGTCCCCACAGTACATTTGGAAAAACTGAGACATCCAGCAACAAAATAACTTGCTGAGCAATCCTGCGGTAAATCAAAGGAAAAAAAAAATGAAAAACTTCGTTCTCCACCCCATGATCCAGTCATGAGCTATTGTCTTTCATTATTCAAGGAAAATAAATACATTGTCCTGGATGATACCTCTACTGGTCTCCAGATTTTGTTTTACTGTCCACTTTGCCCCCTAAGCCTCACCAAAACCAAAGATTCTCAATGGACATTTTGAGAAAACAGTGTGGGAGGGGAATGGAGCAGTGTGGCATTAAGTTTTATCACCCCCTAAACTGTAATACTTTCCTTTGCGTGCTCTGTTTCTTATTCACACGGCTATAAAATTTGCCACATCCGGGCGAGAACATCCCTCCAGTCAATCAGGCAGTGTTTACGAACTGGAAAAGGCGTTCTCCCGCTCCTCACCGTAGGGGTGAGACAGAAACATTAACAAGTCGCTTGTGGTTTTCTCCTTCCAGGTTGGGCATTCAGGCCTCTCTTATATATAACAATTTAGGGACATAACAATTTAGGGGCATTTTATACCTCTGAAGATTTGCAATCAGCAAATTGTCTGGAATGTGTTTGATTTTCCCACCCACCTCTCATCCGCAATGTCCCACCACAGAGCCTCTTGCTAGGGACATCTTGATGTTTGTGGTCTCACAGATTCCTTGCTCAAGCCAAATGCATTTCTTGTAGTGCTGGTTCTCAGCCCAGCTTGCTTTATATCATAGATGTAAAAATGTTTCTTTCATAAAAAAAAAAAAAAAAATTAAAAAATTTAGAAAAAAAAGACAAAACACATAACCAACCTATAAACAGAACATAAAAGCTGTTTAATGGAGTGCATAATGAAGCAGGGAGGAAACAGACTCACACTGATTTTCCCTGACATTTCACGTATTAAATTAAAAGCTTCTTAAGGAAAGGTCTGAATTATTTTTTTTTTTCCAGTTAATTTAAGTTCTGTAATGAATAACAAAAACACTATTGTCCCCAGCAAGCTGAAGCTTCATGACAGGCAGGTATGAAGAAGAAATAAGGCCTGAGTACAAAGACCCCCAGGAAAATGTCCCTCCCTGGGACACTTTTTTGGACACCCTTCGGGCCAGTCTGGCATCACTTCAGAAGAGATTTTGAAGGAAAACCAGGTCACAGAAAACCATATCTTTGAGAACAGATGAGAAAGTAAGAACTCAAGCCTGGTAACCAAGCTTTGAGACTTCTGCCACAGCTTTGGGCAAGCTGCTCAGACACCCAACTACTTGATCTTGTCTTCTGCACAACAGGAGTAGCAGTGTTGACCATTACTAGCCCACCTACTGAGGTTACTGGAAAGATTAATTGATCTCTCAGGCTCTGCTGAAGGCAGTGTTCACTGTAAGAGTTTATCTGGAAGTCCTCATGCAGTAGCTGGGAAAGACTATAAAGCACACTGCGTAGCTGGAAACCTGGGAGTGAAGTCTGCTTGAAAGGATTCTCTTCACGCAGATACAAGTTCTCCTCCAAACCACCCACAGAGGAAACCAAGGCATATAATAGCAACGGGAACATCAGCAGAAGTAACTCTTAAATGTATTGTGATGGCTCACACCATTGTAAGAAAGCACCCGCATGCTCCAAAAACTATCCAGTGCAGTAATACTGCTCTTCTGGTTTGCCATGTCCAAGCAACTCAAATGAGTCCTTCTGAATAAATAATGTCAGAACACTGTGAATCAGTGAATTTTCTGGAAAAATAAAGCAAAGAATTGCTCTGGAAAGCTTCTTCTGTCACCACACAGCATCAGACTTCCTTAAAGACACGTTCCTGCACTTCTGGAGACCTTGATGGCCCAGCAGTGGAGGGCACACAGGCTGTGCCACTGCTCCTCCACATCATGTGTGCCTTCATGCAGGGGGGCAGTGATGCTGCCCCCAGCCTGGACCCCAGGAGCAGCACTGAGTGGGGAAAATGTAGGGACTGATGTTCCAGGGGTCTTTCACCGTAAGCCCACCAGGCAATGTGCCCACCCACGGGAGCACGGGTTTCACTGTCAAACCCCATGAGCACTGCTGCTGCCATCATGTCCCACAGGTTGTCAAGGGCCTGCCAGCTGTGGCAGAGAGGCAATGGCATGTCACGGCATGGCACAGCGCAGGAGCTGGAGTGCTCAGCTATGTGACCAGGTCACCTCTTTGTTTGGATTCACATAACTTCTTGAACTTATTAGGAGGCTGGGGAAAGGAGACATTGTTTTGCTTTGGCTGTGAGATCTTGGATGCTTCGCTTCCAGGCCTCCATCCCACTGATCCCAGCAATGAGGACAGATTGAGGGAAGATTAAGTCAATGCCTTAGGAAATTTACAGTTGGAGCGTGGAAGAGAAGGTTGTCTCTGCCTGGGAGAAAAACGAAGAGTGATAGTAATGCAAATCAGAATATGTATACATGTGTGTGTATATATACACCCACATATAAACCCTTTTTTTTTTCATTTATGTATAGTTATGTCTGGGTCCCTTTATTTCTGTATTTCTCTATTTTAAGTTTCAGGTAGATAGAGGCAATTGAAGAGTTTTCCTCCCACACACACCCCGCTAGCTATAATGGGGGAATAGCACCACTGTAATTAAAGATCAAGATTTACAGTTATGCAGAAACTTTTTCTAAGTGCTTCAAAAATCCACATGCTTATTCAGACTTTCGTAAAAATTGCTTGCCTCGAGGGCTCCTGGGGAAGAGCTCCAGCACAGCCTCCTCTGTCTGAATAAGCAGACACACCCCAGACAATGCAGCAGCAGTGTTGCACTCTTCTCACAAAGTGCACTGTTCTGCACTGCTGTGGCTCATACCTCCTCTTTGGTCTTTTCCACCAGTTCACTCACTTAGGATTCAGGTCATGTTTGATCCTCTCCACTACCCCTTTTTTAAACAAAGAAATCTGTGCTTTAAGGGTTTTTGAGTTATAAACTGAACCATCAGACAAGGGCTACCCTGTAAGTCCTGTAAGGCAAAGGGGAAAGCTGCCTTTCACAGCTGGATCAGGCTAGTGTAGGTGCTGGCTGAAGGCTGGCTTATGTGGAGTGGATACTGCTTCTCAGGAACCTGTATGAATCACCACTGCAGGCTCTCCACAGTACTCTGTCTCCCCTCTTCTCTTTCCTGTGGTGGGGTAGACTCAGCCCATCACCCTTGGGCAGCAAAACTCATGTCTGCCCATGCTGAGGTGGGCCTGGGGATCCAGTGTCAAACCAGTGAGCCCACTCTGGGACTTTCCTTCTCTGCAGCAGAAGCCCCAGGTGGCAGACTAAGTCTGTTCTGAAGTATGTCATCATGGGAAACAAATTCAGGTGTCTCTCCACTCACTGATTTTGAGACTTTCTTTTTATGCTCTTCAAAATTAGGGTATCTGCCTGTGTGATCCAAGGACTCCTGTAGAGGCTTTGCTTTAAAAATAACAATTCTGATTCCATAGCTAACATTTCAGAATCTGCTAAAACATACATGCTGACTCAGATTTTAAATGATTAGTATCCAGAAGAAAATCATTAAGCAGAGAGAGCAATATAACAGTGCCATGTGCCCTTATCCATTCCTGGACAAGGGGAAGGAGTGTCGTATTTAAAGAAAAGTGAATTGCTTATCTCCAAGAAACCAGCCAGACAACAAAACGCAAAGGTTCACAGGAGGCAGGACAACCACAAAATGCCATAGTTCAGAGGAACAGGAAAAATCAGACACCAGGCCAACCTACCACGTGACCTTTCTTAGAGTGATTGTAATAAACTTCAAATGATGTTTTAGGGAATACAGAAAAAATGAGTGGAATGCAGACAAGAATAAACAAATGAAAAACGTTTAACCTGAAGCACAGAGATCTGGCAAGCCCTTCTCATTTCCACTAAAAAGAAAATCCCCAAATAAACATGGTAATGGTGCCACCACACATCTCCATTTTCACTCCCGTGCCCCAGAAGGTCCAGGGCTCTCTTTGTAATCACAGTGGTTTTACCTTTCCTCTTGTCTTGTTGCTTTTTGGGCAGGATTTTAAATGAATTTAGTATAACAGCAGGCATACAGTACACATCTCACTGTAACCACTACTGTAACCAAGGCCACAGATTAAAAAAAAGGGGCCTTATTCTCTGTTCTTTTTGGGAGGAAGTAAATGAGATATTTCATTGAATTAGTATTAAATTAGAGTGAAGTTGAGAATTAAAATTAAATTGATAAGGTTGGACTTAATCAACTGGATTATAAAAATGGAAATATTAAAAATAGCGTGGAAGAAAGGGAAAATCTTTCTTTTGCTATTACATGTTTGTTTGACAAGAACCACAATCCTTGTTCTTTCATTAATATTGGCATCCTCTCTTCTTTTGTGCCATAAACTTGTGTGTCTCAAGAGGCATTTTCCAAGCTGTATTTCCCATCCATTTCAGAGGCACATGAGAGGCTCACTCTGCTGCTAGGGATGTTTTAAGGGCATCCGGAAGTTTATAATTAAACAGGTACCATTCCTAAAGCACAGCACTAGACTTTGTGCCAAGAGACAGGCTTATTACTTTTATTATTTGCTATTATCAGCTTCCTTGCAATGGCATATACATATAAATATGCTGTAGCATTTCCAAATGCCTTTTGGGGAGCTGGATTGTATTCATGGCTGCTTAGGAGATGAAGGCTGCTTGGATGGTTAAGGTGAAAGACAGTTCAGGGCTACTGCCATTTCCTTAAAGAAGTTGGACTGAATGCTGAGGCACTGGAAGCACACAGGGAAGGTGGTATCTTGAAATATATCAGACGAAAAAATCCATTTTGGAACAATATGTGTCTTCTCAGGAATGCCTTTGACCTGACACAGAACTGAACCTCTAACCACTAAATCGGGAGATTTAGTCAGGGCTAAAGGTGAAGCTGAGGCACTTGAGACATGCATGGTTTGGGAAATTATTTAATTAGGACTTTTCAGCAGTGACGTCACAAGGAGTTCCTGATTCCACAGCTGGTTTGTAACTGGCAAGGTTTTTGTGAAGGCTCAAGAGGTCTGAAAGGTCAGCTGGTCCCTGAAAGCTAGTCTGTTCTCTTCCCTATTGTGTCCTGTGCCCCCTGCTTTGGGTCCCCTAAGATGCCAGCAGCAACTAAAACAAACCACAAAAATAGTTTATTTATCTTTTTTTTTTTTGCACCGCTAGGAAGAAACATTTCCAGACTATGGCAATTGTCAATTGTAGAAGAGGAAGTTCAAACATAATCAAAACCACTGATGCATCCCAAAGTTCCCTAGGCCACAGCTGTTGGCTGAATGGGGTTGCTGCTGGCCTCACAGGCTAGAAGCTGCCTGGTGTCACGGCACTGACCAGGGTCCTCTTTGTGGTGGCCTGGAACCTGCAGCTGGTGGAGAGGTTATTAGCCCTGCTGTGCTTTGCAGGAATGAGTTAGGACAAATGAATGATAAATGCCATGTGACTCTCCTCTTTAAGCCCTGAGTATCATACCAGATAGCAGCCTCCTTGGCACTGTAATGCCCATCCCTCCTTCTCTGCTGACTACATGCAGGGCCCTAGTGGCAACTGGCTTTTCAAAGCCTCTCTCCTGCATCTCTCTCACACAGACCCATACAACCACTGTAGGGCTGTAGGTGTCTGTATCATAGCATCTCATTTTCAGAGTGGACTTTTCCAGTCTCTTCTAAATGAAATACTCTTCTCCAGTTAACTGTTTCTTGCTTTCTACCTCAGACTCCTAAATCTTCTTTCCTGAAGTGCTCATTGTCACTCAGCCTGAGGATTTACAAAGCATGGGGCCATTAGGAGACTGCAGAGAAAAGGCATCATGGGTTGAGTTATAATTACAACAATCTGTAGTTGGAGAGGCCACCTGAGTTATTATTTGGAGGCCTGAATTGCTGAGGGACCATGAACAACCAAGAAGACAACGCTCTGTCAGAGAGTACTTAAGCCTAAAATCTTTGGACAGAAGATGTAGATTGGTTTTAGAAATCTCATTTGCCCTCTGTTGTCTTCTCCTTTGGTCTGTTACCTGTATTTTACGTCCTCCCTTTACCTCTCTCTTTTTAATGCCTTTGCTGCATTAGAGGCAAATGTTTAGTAAACGTTTCTTTGTCTGTTCTGCAGAAAGGACTACTTTGTTCTTTCTCTGCCTTAACAGGCCCTGGGATCTCTGGGTAGCATACTGCCTGCTCCCCATGACTAACACACTTTGGAAGGAACAACACACCATCTCAAATGACTTTTTCCACTGTGGAAATGACTGGATATGTAACCCCGTAACTTGAAAACAGGCAGCTTGAATATCCTTCTGAGGCCAGACCCAGCATTCAGTAAAGCAAGTTTTTATTAAGGGTGCAAATTTCTCTCTGAAATTCAGCCAGTTGAGAGAAGAAGCATCCAAGGCTGTGGCTTTCATGTGCAATGCAGCATGGCATAGAGACCTCCAACGTGCCCCAGTCCCTGGCACTGGGCACAGATACTCAATGCATCACGGGGCCAAGACAGGGAAGCAAAGCAGTGTCATGGCAGTGTTGCTCCAGGCCAGCATGGCCATGCTACTTCCACACTCAGCACTCATTTGTGCAGGTCCATCTTCTGCCCCTCCATGTGCAAAAACACGCTTTTGGTCCCATTACCCAGACACCATGCGTAAGAATGATGTGATGAAATGCTAGTGACTATCAGATTTGGCAATAAAAACAAACCAACCAACCCTATTTTCTCTAATTCATCCCCAGCACACATGCCCATTTGAAAACCAAACTTCCTTGGTCACATGTGTGAAAGGCTGGGCCCAGCAAAGCTTCTCACGTTAGTGGAGGCAAGAGTTGCCTCTCAGTTGTTACCTCTTCCTGGGAGTGCATTCTGGAGGTCTGTCTTTCCAATTTCTTCTGCTTATGAGAGAACAATGTTCCTCTACTGCTCCTTGTAATTGGGGTGAGATGGCTCTACAGATAAGAATAGAAATTATTTATCAAAACTAGGTCCCAAGGCACAAATGGAAGTAGCAAGACATTGTCTTCTGATTTTGGGTCTGTCTTAATACCCGGGCACTTGGTCTCAATTTCACACAAACTGTCATCATAACCAACAATCTTGAGCCCTGATGAGGAAAGGTTGGAGAATGAACCCTGAGGTGAGGGCACAATATTAAGGTGGGTGTGATCTTTCACTGTTGATTTCCTTTGTGAATGGGATTTTGGCTTCTGAGGACATAAGAGAGGAATTTTTGGCCAACACTTAATAAAGAATGAGTACACCAACAATCTGCTCAAATTCTGCAAGATGAAGATTTCAGATTTTAAATGGCAAAGGCAAAACAAAACCATGAAGGTAAACAAAGAAAAAGAAAACAAAGAAGCAGAAGGGCGCATTTTCCAATAAAATCCTTGTATTGCAGTAGCACTAAGCTTCTTTGTTGGTAGACCTTTCTGGGCTTTTTTACTCCTGTGTTAGCTCTGGCTGCTCTGCTGCTGGGGAGACCCGTAAGACTGAGGTATATCAGATGGTCATGGGCAGAACTGATTTTTCTTACATGTTGACTTCCAAGATATTTCACAAGTGTAGTGAATAGGGAGAAGCAGGAAGCGCTTTCCATAATTTTGAGCATCAACCATCAATTTTGATTTTCTCCACCCTTGAGCAAAGAGATTTCCCAGCTGTCACCAGGCCAAATTTACATATTTATGTGTATGGGGGTAGGCCAAAGGCAAAGGAATATCTTTCAACACAGGTGGCTTGAATTCAGTTCATGCCCAGTTTTGAAGGAACTGAGCATCCTTCATTTCCAACTGGAAGCATTGCCCAGACAGCAATACAGGGCCCATACTGTATGAGATGATAGTGCTCTATGTCTAGTACCTCCGTTTGATCTGATGATTGAACACTGCTCGTGGTGTGCAATACAGATCAGGGATATAGAAAAAGCTACAAATGAAGCCCTAAGAGTGAATGTGGGAGTTAAGAAATTGATTCTGTCTTCAGGCTCAGAAATCTTTCTGTAAGCGCTATTAGAGAGGCTGTTGAACCTCCTGATGGATTTGTTCTTTAAAGGACACTCTTTGGAAACAAATTCTCAGTAGCTTTTGCAGGCAAGGGTGGATTCTGAGTGGTCTCTGGGTTACAAACTCAAGCAAGAAAAGAAGTGTTGTTGAAGAGAATTAGTAGAATGGCACCTGAGTCTCTAGCTTTTTAGAAGGATCACTGCATTTCCTAGAGTGAAAAGAAGAAAGAAATAAGCTTGAAACCTGTCCACTCTCATTCCCATGCCTGGTGCAGTCTATGCTTTATGTTTCACGTGAAATTTACAGCCCCTTGGGTAGGAACCTCTTTTTCCCTGGCCAGAGTGGGAATGTGCCTGCCCTTGGGTGACTGGGGAAAGCAGGAAAAATTGCACGCCCAAGGACAAGCCCCTTCTTTTCCAAAAGAAACAGCTCTGTGACAGTTCAGCAACAGTTGCAGAGGAGATGTGTATGCACATGCATGATCCTGTGGATACAAGTATATGCTCAGATAAACACCTCACCAGATAAGTCACAGTCATCACACTACGTACTTAATTCCTGAAGCAAATTCTAGTTAGCTTGGGTGACTTAGTCAAATGCTTTGAGTAGGGATGTCTCATTCCAGCAAGATTCATACTGTCAGATTATGTTCTTGCTGCATTCCTTAAGATGCATAAGCACATTTCTATCCCTGCATGCTGTGCCCCTATTACCTGGAGGGTTCTCATCCAGTACATCCTTTCTCAAAGGTCAACAAAGTGGTGATATGCTCTTCACAGCACTAAGTACTAACCATGCTAGGTCAGAAAGAGAAAAAGGCTGGAGAAAACTGGTTAGCATCTCCCTTTCATTCCCCTTCCTTTCTCTCCTTTCTGCTGTTATTCCCCCAAAATCGTCAGTCCTTCATTTTCCAACCCAAAAGCAATCAAGCTGAAGTAAGATAGCAGGATGCAGAGAGTGATCTGAGACAATCCCTTTTATATCAATTTCAGTTTCTGCTGGGTGTTCCTGTGACATTTCAAAAGACTGCAATCCTAATGAAAACCACACAAGCTCCTGAAATTAAATTAACTGCTTTTGCAAAAATGCAGAAGCCGGAGAATGGGAGCAGGAAGGGGGTGGAGGGAGATGGAGTGTTGTTGAGAAAAAAGAAAAGGGAAAGAAAAGAAAAATGGAAAATTAAAGTAAATTCTCTTTCAGGTTGTATTGATTTATGTAAGGACCGTATCACTAATCAAGCCTTATTCTGTCATATAAACAAACACACTTGTGGTTATTGCAGAGCAGAAAAGCTAAAAAGATTTTCTACTTCACTATTTTGGCCTTAAGAAACCAAAGTAAAATAATTCTGACTGCTTTTTTTTTTTTTGGCCTATAATGTCACTCTTGGAGTTTTTTCGTATCTCTTTTTGTATTATTTTGTTCGTTCATGGATCACCACATTGAAAAGCCTTTTCTCTTCTTAATGATAAGGTTTCCTAACCAGTACTTTTTCTGAATGTTACCAACTTAGACCATGACCTTTTCCTGTGTGTCCATTCAGAGCTGAACACAAAAGAACTCCAAATCTTGCTGAGCTACTGATTATCCTAATGTAAACTGAAGTAAAATAAACCACTTAGAGTTCTAAAGGGAAGTAGTTCAGGGGTCCCAGAATCTAGAGGTGAAAAATAATTATACAGAGAGCATGGAAAAAAAATGTCGAATCCCTAGCCAGCCCCTCGTGGAAAGAGGATATGCTGCTTAGATCCCAGAAGAAATGTTGTTTGCATGGCATTATTGTTGAATCCCAAATTGTAAGGAGCACATCCATCAAAAAAACAGATATATAGCTAAGCCTTTGCCTGTCAGAGTTCAAGCAGCATCTGCACCATGCTCTTAGGCATATGGTTTAGTGTTAGGTAGTCCTGAGAAGAGCAGGTGCTGGGACTTGATGATCCTTATGGGTCTCTTCCAGCTTGAGATATTCTATAATTCTTTGATTGTAACATTTCTTGGTTTATTTTTAAAATAAATGTTCTTCAGTGATGTTCTTGAGTCACAGGGCATGTGTCAAATGAACAAAGCAGCAAGGTCCACTTGTCACCAGATTCCTCTTATCAGAACTACTGGGATATCCCCATGAGCCCAGAAATAGGGTAATAGTTTGGTGCTACCCATTTCAATAGCCCAGTTGGCCAGATGTCAACCCATCAATTGAAGTCGGGCTTGGCAGCCACTGAATCATGTGGGCAAGCACCTTCCTTAATGTGAGCAAGTGTATTCACTCTTCCATGTACCCAGAAGTTCAAAAATTTCATTCCTGAGTCTTGTTACTTGGTCTCCTGCTAAAGTAGTGGGAACATATTCTGGGAACCGGAAGTTGGGTGCTCAACCCTTTTCAACATGTCAAGGAATAGCTAGAACCAAGTTTGTCTGTTTTCGATCCTGACCAGGGGTGAGAAACCAGAACCAAAACTCAAATCAACACTTGGCTTTCCTTACCTCTCTACTAGGTATGCTTTTGTATGACCATTCCCAAAGTAACCTTTTGATTTTTCCACAATTTGTCAAGGATCACATTTTGAGCCCTCAGCAGATTTTCCATTCTCCTTCAAGTGCTCGCCCCTTAGGTCCCTGTTGGAAAAAGCTCAGACATTGGTGGAGTACAGGTCACTATGGAAGCCCCCACCCTAAAGGAGGTTTGGATACAGATAATTATTTCAGACACAGAACGTGCTCAGTAAATCCACTGTTGTCAGTGTATTTGCTTAGAGTATAGGACCATGGCCTGGCTCTCTCTGAGTCACCTTGTGGTTCAGATAACCATTGACAAATAAATTGGAAAAAGCCCCATCACGTTGTTGTTTTTGAACCAACTTGGAGAAAACAAAAGATGTTAGCTACAAGATGACTGGAGAACTCTAGCAGGATTTTGTTGCATTTCTCATAGTTTCTAGTGTATACAACAGGCAATAACCTCACATTCTTGGTTGTCATGGGCTCCATAGATTGTGAAATCCTCCAGAGTTTCAACATGAGAATATGGCAACCACTAGCAGCACAGAGCTCAGACTCCTGGGCCTGAACCATAAAGTCAAGAAAGCTGAAAGTTGGAGTTGCCCCTAATTGTATGGGAATCATTATATTCATTTTCTTATAGTCAGAGTTAGCCTCTCAAATGCCAAGACAAACAAGGAAAGCCATAAAGTCATAAAACAGACTCAAAAGTACACAAAGTTCACCAGAAACAAATTCAGACTATGGACCTCACCCAGAACCCAAGATGCAGAGAACATTTCTAGATGTGTTTTCAAGAGGTTTTTTAGAACAAATAAATTGAAAGAAAACATGTCACCTTGAGGATGGAAACTTCAAAACAGTCATTTTCTTTCTTTCCATCTCTCCCTCCTTCTGTTTTCACCAATATCCTCAGGCAGCTGGAAGAACCACCAGGGTGATCTCAGTGGTAAACAACGTCCAACATGTTTTTCCCTGCTTTTGATAATGAGTTGGTTTCATCAAAGCTTGGCCCATTTGAGGAGGCTCGTGGGGAGTTCAGACCCACAAGGCTTCCTCCTTTGCAATGTGCTTTCAAAAGTTTCCAGGACAATGACATCATGAGAAAAATGCCTGTCTCCTGTTGCCTAGACAAGTTTTGGAAGAGGTGTGCCTCTTTCTACTGCTCTGCTTCGCTTCAAGTAGGGAAGTTAGACATAGTAGGCTTAATTTTTCAGAAAACAACAGCAGCTCAGCTGTCCAGAGGTGCAATTACACCTTTAAGGCCCTTCAAAAAGTGGCCTCATTTGCAGATATCTCAGACAGCTCACAGCATTCCACTACAATGCATGCATATTTACAAACCTGATGATGTAAGTGGGAGGTCTTGGATGCTGAGAACTTTTGTTGATCTGACCTGTGGCTATGTGAGCTACATCTTACAGTAGTGTACAGGCAGTGACTCAGTACGCAGGAGCTATTGCCACTGCCTAGGGTGGCTCGTGAGCTCCTGGCCATACAGTTCCTCCAGGGATCCCTCCACTGGAACTCGGTATTACTTCTCTGTTACCCATCTAGGCTGCACTGCTACTGAGACTGCAGCTCATGTATAGCTCTCCAATGTGGAGTTAAACAACATGGCTCAAATACCTATGCAACAGTCTGAGGTTTGTCTGGGATGAGAAGGAAGCATAAGAAGGAGGATGAGTGTCATTGGGTAATCCACACTTGGCTCCACAATGTTGCAGCTCATTCAATTTGCCACGGTGGTCCCCCCCAGCTGTAACAGAAGAGTTCAAGGCTTCATAGACCTAAGTTCCTGCCCCATGGATGTGGGCTGAAGCTAAACTTGGCATTTCTGCTGATGGAGAGTGGAGCTGGGGTGGATATGCTTTGGAGTGCAGGGCTGGCTGCTGCCACGGGAAGGGAGAAGTGAGGGGTTAGGCACTAAGGGCTGGTGCTGGGATAAACGTCACTCCTACAATAAACACATAGTGCAGCTCCTTCTGTAAGAGAAAGCAACAGTGTCTTTGGCTCTCCAAACCTGTAGCACAGGCAAAATTTGTGGCAGCCGCAGTAAACTGCACGCAGTTGCCAGCTTTGTCTAAGCCCAAAGTCTGCCCTATGCACGACCTCCCACACATTCCTAGCACTAGATGTGGATAAGATTCTAGCTCAGGTGAAAGAAAGTCCCAGAAAGGACACTTCTGACTTGATGAAAACAGATGTCACAGCAATGGATATCAGTGGGGTTTATTTATATATGTTAAGTGCTAATTTCTCCTTTCTCATGTCTGCAGCCACACAGCCAAGGCACAGCTCACAGGACTTGTGCACACAGAGCAGAAAACACCCCTATAGCTCCAGATTCCCCGAACTACACTGACATTTGCAGAACTGAAGACCACTAATGCAGGACTGGAAACCAAGGCTCCTTCCCAGTTGGTATCTTGCAACTGAGTTAATTCTCCTGACAATCAATTACCACAGTGTCTGGCCATGAAGAGGAAGGAAGAGCAATGGATGTAAAGAAAGCCAGTGCTCTGGGCCCAAAACTTGGAGACATGGACTGCAGCATTCCCACTGCACTCTATCTCCTCCAAGATCTTGGTCAAATCACTTCATTTTCGGTGGTTCTCCTGGTATAAGGTAAGTAATGCTCACTTCAAAAGGGGAAATAGGTGGTCAGTAGTGACTATTTCAACAGCCCTGCAGCATGTGCTCAAACAGATCAAATCCAGCAGTACTTGGGGGACCAAAATCCCGTAAATAAGATTGTTGCCTTCTGAAAAGGCACATTGTCTTTTGTCTTGCATAGCATCTCCTCCCACTCCATGCCCTCTTTCCAGCCAAGCTGTCTACCTGTTCCCCTCGAAGCAGCAGGCTGCAGATCCCCTGTAGGGCAACCCATACAATAGTGACTTCTTTTTCATGACTGCCACTGTTGTTTTCAGGTAGCTCTCACATCTGTCTGCCTGGTGTGGTCATAAGCCATTGAAGCTTGCCATTGGGTCTGTATGGTCAGGATGGCTTTTTCCATATATATTACTTTTGCCACATTTAATTTCCTATTGTATAGCTACTCATTTGTAGTTATGTTGCAACTCTTTCCATTAGTTTTTGGTTTGATTACCCAGATCAGTCCTGTATAATCTGTATTTTATCACCTCACTGTTAATGCCTTTTTCTGGAGGATCATTTCTGAATACCCTGAACCATGATCCCAGAAGGATTCTCAAAGGACACTGTGGGTAACCTCCCTCTATTGTGAAAGATGACTATTCGAGCCTATTCTATTTCCCTGTTTCCTTTAACTTGCTAATATTCTAAGAGAGGAGCTTCCCTACTGCCCCAGGAAAATTTATTTTCATTAGACAACCTTTGTAAATGCTCTTTGGAAATTTGAGAAAATTTATCTGCTAGAATACCTTCCTCCAAGTGCTTACTGGCTCCTTAAAGAGATCTGTTAGATTTAAGACTTGCTTTCCCTCTACAAAAGCATGTGGCTCATTATATTAGTTTTATTCTTACGCATATTTGTTCCCATTGATTTTTATGGAACTTTATGAAATTTGCCTGTGACATTTGCCACATTCAGGGATTTAGCTAAGTGTTGCAGTATCCCTTAGATCAGCACCTCCATTTCAGTTCATCTCAGACTGCAGGGTGAATGCCAGTTCCTCTGTATCATTCTTCTCACTCCTGACTTCCCTTCTACTGATACTCCTGCCTAAACGTGTCCACATTATACACAATAAGAGCTGGGGCTGGCATGAGAGCTGCCCACAACTAAACATGTCGGTCCTGCTGCACCAAGAAGCAGTCCTTTATAGGACCTGACAATGAAATGTCCCCATGACACTCTCTCAAAGCATTTGTCCCATCAACGTGGTGATGCACAAAATTCCCTCTTGTGCTTTCTTCCTTTGTGGCTATTTAAATTCCCCTAGCATTTCTACAGACACCACTAAAATTTGACAGGCTGATCAATACTACATCATAGCCCCACTAGTACTAATTTTCCCTGATGAGCCCCTGATCTCTCAAGTTATGGTAGAGACTCTGTGGTAGGTGTTGATGTGATTAGCTTGTTTCCCTTATTTGACATTATGCTTTCTGTAATAGAGAGGGCCACCCCCCACAAGCACTATCAGATCTGTCTTCCCAAACCCTGGGTGGTAAATTAATGTTGTCATTTATATTTATCCATGAGTAAGTACTCTGAAATGCAGACAACTGAGGGGGCCTCAAATATCAACCTAGACCATAAGCTCCCTGGGGCAGAGATGGCATCTCTGCTGCGTATGTAACCAAGCTGTGCAACTTTTCAGACTTCACCGTTTCTCCTGGTGAAGGGATTTGGCTGAACCACAATGCTCAAAGACAAAGTTGTGTGAATTTTTCCAATTGTCCAGATTTGATTCAGTTATCTTCAACAAAAAGGCTCATGAACCTCTGGGAGCCTTTGGATGGACCTTTGGCAAATTTGCAGATGGTCACTCAAACATAAGCCCAGATAACAGAGCTTCTGGTTTTGCAGCTAAAGTTTAAATGTGAGTTCTTTCATCAGAAGCACTCTTAAATCAAACGGGTGTCTCTTAAAGCACAGAATCTTAGTGATGATTCTTATCCACATGTGAATTTTGCCATTCAGGTCAACACTCTGTCAAGAGCAGATATTAACATATGTTGTTCTGCATCCATCTCCCGCAACGCAGTGCTACACTTTGCTAACTTTCTCCAGACCCGGAAAGACTCTTCTTTGCTTAGAGACAGCCACAGCACAGCCTGGGTAGATCACTTTCAAGTGACTCCTTTATCTTTCACAATTGTTTTTTCCTAACATTGCTTTTCCTCTGAATGAATCTGCTTATACAAAGTCAAAGCTTTGAACATGTTGTATTAGTTAACAGAAAAATTCAGCATAGCTAAACTATGCCGTAAGCTTCTTTTCTGCCCCTCTTCTTCACTGCAAAGGGAGAACAAAGGTTCTGCCCCAGGAAGGCAGGAGGTGGACAGGAAGGAGTGGTGGGGCTGACTGTGAGGCTGTAGGCCTGCTTTTCCTGTGGATGCACAAGGAGTGACGGAGGGAAGGAAGGAGGTAAAAAGAGAAGGAAGGCAGGCAGGCTAGAGATGTAATGGTGGATTAGTGGGAAGAAATCTGCCTGTGAAATGTCTTCATGAAATCTCAAATTCACCAGAATAAAAGACAAAATGAAAAAACTACTTAGATGCAAAGTGAGTACTGTCATTAAACTATTCTCTCTGGCATAAACTGCTATCATTCACAGGCATTTTCAGAACATTCAAGGCCCTTCATAGAAGGTGGAGAAGGGCAGTCACACAGAGACTGTGTGTCTTCCTAGGACATTTGGGAGAAAACATTACCACTTTCAGATTCTGTAGATGGAGAATAGTGGAGAGTATGAAAAAGGAGATGGGTATGTTGTAAGAAGAGAATATAACCCCCTGTTGTTTATTTCTGCTGAACACAGGAGCATTGACCATCATCTTGTTTTCTAAACCTTTGGCTTAGGAGAAGCTGAAAGCATTTTGGAGAAGCTGCTGGTAAAGTGGCAGAACAAATACGTCCATTCACAGTTCATGCTACGGTGTGTTAAGAGCTCAAAGTAGCTTGAGGACTGCCTGAAACACAGCTCACAGCTGTCTTGTAACAGTTCATCTCTTATAGCGAATTGCCGACTATGAAACAGAACATGTATGTCACAGCCCAAATAAAGATGATTCATCCGCATCCAAGATTTTAAAAGATGGGGTTGAAGGGCTTGTTACATTTTAAATTTTAAAGAAAAAAAATTGAAGCATTAAAGAATGAAGTGATAGGTTTTGATTAATACTGGAGTCAAAATTTCACAGCAGACAATGTAGAAACTGTACTCCAGTATCTGTTTTGTCTTCCACTTCTTTCCTTCCTGCTATGCCTTTTCCCCTGCCATCTCAAGAGTCACAAATAATCTTAAAGTGGGTTGCAAAACGGTCTTGTTCATCTACATTTGGTTATCTTAAACAACATGGCCAGTGTCACATGAATGGGGTGAAAGACAACATGAGACTGGTGCAAGTACTTCAGTCTCATCCCATCCCCTGGGAAAACGCGGGTGCAAATCAAAATGTGCAAAACCTTTTACTATCTAGGATAGAAACTGATCAGTGAAGGCTATTGGGTTTGAAAATGATGTTACTGCCCCCATACCCCCGGACAGAGAGCAATAATCTTTCTTCTAAAAACGAAGTGGAAACAAAGCACCTCTAAACAGGTAAAAGCTCTTACAAGACCAAGGAATTTACTTCTGTATGCAGTCTACAAGCAAAAGTTGCACTGCTTCCAGATGTACCCCTTCATCTGGCTGCTGCCTCCCCATTGTGCACCTGCCTTTCCCCTTGCCCTGTAAACAAATTATCTTCCACAAGCCAGGGCATATTTTCCTCCTGTTTTAACCCATGACCTAAAAGCTTGTGATGGAGCTGTATAAGCTCTTTTAATGAAACGATCAGAGGTAAAAAACACCGTAATAATATACCCATCCTACACTATGTTTCTTATCTGAAAAACAATCACCCACATCTTAAGGAAGCTCAAACAGCTGAAAATCCAGCAGACGATAGAAGGTCTACTCAAAAATGCTGGGCTAAAGTCTGCAGAGACATCAGCGTGGGAGTGAAGCACAACAGTGTGGAAAATGAGAGTTACTGTCTCAAATACCCTCAGCTTCTGCCTTTTTCCCTGGCTTTTTCTCCAAAGACCTACAGAGGGTCAGGTCATCCTGACTCAACGCAAAGATCTTCCATTCACCAGGCTGGGCAGTTTAGGTACTGCTTTAGTCATCCTCAACTGGCTTGTGATCTGCTGTTCAAGGCCACCTATCCGTTCCCATCTTGATGTATACACTGCATACCTCGGTATAGTAGCACATCTGTTTATTTCCTAGGTAATTCAGGAAAGAAGCTCCATTAGACAAGGAGCTGTGGAGCTGGGCTAGTGACGGATGGCAGTGCTGAGGGTACAGAACCCACAACTGAACCAAGATGTTTTGCTGCAAGTCAGAGATGTCCGTGGTCATCTGTGGAGAGGAATAGTCAAGGTTACTCACTTTCAAGTTCTGGCATTTGTCCATGTGCAGGACTGTGTCACAGCCACCACCGCAGAGCAGAAAACATGACCATGGAAACTGATGCGGTGTTTTGAGAACAAAATGTTCCAATGTGTTTGGCTTGTGATCCTTTGTGCCACAATCTAACTCTGTGGCTTTCTTTAGTCAGTCAGGGCTGTTATAAATACATCTGTGTTCTCCCACCACTGAGTAAAGATGTGGCCTCTCCAGCTCAAAGGGAGGGAATTTATGAAATGCCAACATTAAGCAATGCCCTCCATTTGGAACAGTACAAGGCTTGTACTTCAAGTACTCTGTAGATATATTAATCAGCTCTTTTTAAAAATTATTATGGTTCCTATTTTCACTTCTTCATAGGTCTTCTCTGCAGACAGGTATGATTTGGTGGATGGTTCAGCGAGATCCTTCTCACCCATTCCAGTGCCTGGTATTATCTACCCTTCTAAAGTAGAGATTTAATATCATAATAAGAATATGCAGATGGCACTAAGGTAATTAACAATAACGAACAGTGTGCTTCAAGAGAGGCCAAATTCCAGCTGCCTGAGGTCTGGAGAAAAAAGAAATCTCTTTAGAAAATTAGCCCAAAAATTGTCCTTAAATAATTTTTTCCCAGTTTCTTATGAAGCAGTAGGCACCAGCCACCACCCAGTTTGCTCATCCAGCTAGTTAGTTCATCAGATCTCGTATAAGGATTTCTACAGTCAGAAACCAGGCAAACAAGTAGAAGCAGCTCACAACCCTGGGAAAAGCCATAGGCTGGCACCCCACTTCACTCTGATGTTTATCTTTGCCTCTGGGAGGCACTGAGTGTCAGCTCGAGGACTTTCATTGCAGGGGAAATTCAAGATCAGATCTTTGGAATTTTGCAAAACAGATAATTAATGTCCCCTGAATTTATTAAGAAATGTTCATAAGGACAAAATACACAGAAATCAAAACTACACCTGAATTGCAATTAAATTTTTCCCCTTCTGCTCTGTACCTCATTCCCCAGCCTTCCTTCCTGCTCCCATTAACCTTCCTTATTGCACTTATGAGCTTTGCTTTCCACCAACATATCCCCTCTAGGGATGGTCTGCTGGCTGCTCTTCCCATCTCCCTTGGTCCCAGGCTCTTCCTTGGTTGACCTCCCTGTGCCTGTGTTCTTACGCCCCATGCTGAGCACAGAGAGCTTAGAGCCTTCATCTCTGCAGGTGACAGTATTGCCCTGGATCTGCACCACACACAGAAGATGCTGACATGGCTTCTGAAGCCTGGCAGCACCTCAGAGCCCTCTCAGCTGAGAGCCATGGAGAAGCAGAGGTGGCCCTGCACGGTGTTCCCTCAGCCATCTGCTTTCCATGACACATTTAATTCCTGCTTCAGTGGAGGGGATTTGAACAGCAGGATGATAGATTGCAGATTCACTGGGCTTTGCAGTAGTACACTGCATCCTTGTCCATTAATTTGCTTCAACAACTATCTGCCTGATCTTATTATTTCAATAATAGCTAATTAATAATTATTTTGTCAAATGTACTAGAAGCACAAAGCTCAAGCTGGTCAGAATGTGTTTATTTTATTTGGTTTTAATGAGGGAAGTTGTCTGTTGCAAGACAAAATTCCTATTTTCACTATGTCTCAATTTTATATTTTAATGTTTTCATAGGAATGTAGTAATTGCTATCTCAGAGCAGCCTGAATCCTGGCATTCTCTTGTCCTGGCTCTAAAAATTACTTCAGGAGGTGTGGTGACATGTCAGATATAACACCCAGATTTTCAGATAAAGAAATTGTCTCAGGCTCCAAGGCAGAGTCTAATGTCTCAGCCATGAAAGAATCATTATTAATTATCATGATAATGCATTTCTTCAGTGTCCCTTTAATATATGACAGCAAAAGGAACCACCTGAAACATCTGTGAGCCTGTTGGAGCAACAGAAGTTAAAGCAAGACATTGACAATAGTTATTTTCCCCTTAGCTTTGGGTTTTAATTTCAGCTGGCTACTTCAGGTACTTGATCACGTTATTTTCAAAATACTTATTTTTAAATTAAAAAAAAAATCAAATAAAATCTAATAAGAACTTTTCCAAACAAGATTATTAAGTGGATTTCATATGCTTAACTACCTTGAATTGATCTAACGCTGCTGCAGAACAGGTGCTGTGCCAGTGACAATCTTCATTTTTCCCCGGGGAGCACAGTGTGGAGAGCAGGTGCTCTGCACGGAGAAGAGGCAGTGCCTGTTTCCATAAGGCAGCACTGCTCCTCTAACAGCACTGTGCACAGCTTGGGATGGCCCATTTCAGGATGGCTTCCCCCTCAGATCCTGCCTGCCAGCTCTCCTAAGGCAGGCTGCAAAGCACGCGAGGACATGCAGCAGGGTCCCTCTGATCACTCACTCAGAGGAGAAAGGCTGAAGTTCTACAGCAAGCTCAAGGATTTCATGGCCTTTTTGGGTGATGGCTATCAGTTTCAGGGGCCTTCTCAAGAGGAAAATGCACCAATTTCATGTGGATTCTGGCCAAAAGATAAATTTCACAAGTCTGTCCCTAGAGGCATGAAATGCATCAATCATGAAAAACGGAGCCCCATCACTACAACGTGGGTATGTCCTCTGAAGAGGCAGTTTGTTCAGGTTGGAAAAAACACATGAGCTTACAGAACACAAACTGCAGCCTCTACAGATTACAGTACCTGCTGAGCAGACTAATATATTCTTTGCTGATCAGTCCTTTCAGATTCAAGACTTCATCCTCCTCTTATTTGCTCAGTTGTCTTTACATCCCTTCCTTTCAGTCACATCAGCAGGGAGTCACCCCACCTGAAGTATGTGGTCAAAAGCTTGTGAGCCTCCTGCGTGCTCCCTGTCCCCCCGGGGCATGCGGCTCAGGAGGGAGTGGCTTGCTGCTGGGGATGCTGGTCTCTGCACTGTCATCAGGATCCTGGCTCAGTAGCGACTATTGTTAGAGGCGAGTGAGGTGGAGAGCGGGATGTGGTTAAGCAAGGACTTTATAATTCTCAGACTTGAGGGCCTGTACTGGTACTAGTCCCCACCATTTTTTACTGTGCTTTTCGTGCCCAAAGAACAAACCTTATTTTAACCTAGACTGTTCCTAATTTTGCCAGATGGACTACAGCTAGAGCAGTCAGCAAGGCAGTAAAAGATACTCACATTTCACTGAAGACTCTAGCCTATCTACTTCTCCCAAGTCTCCATGAAGGCTATGTGCAAGACCAGGGAAAAAATGTGACTTTCAGTGCTTTCCATTGTGCCAGAGCACTCCAGTTACACTTGCATACCCCACTTCCACACGTGGAACAAGGACATTCAGCATTGCTCCGCTGTGGCCAGTGTGCAGAAGAAGAGGTCAAAGCAGCTCTGACAGATGCCAATACCCGACATGGAGAGAATTATTATTCACTAGCATGAGGAGTAAGTCTGAAATGCTAAAACATGAGGATGGATTTTGTTTAGAGAGGTGAATCCTGGGTCTGAGTAGGTCTGGGCAGACCATTTAGCTCAGGACTAGCACTGCATTAGTGAGGGTTTGTTGGTTTGTGTTTTTTTTCTTTAATTCAGATGCCAAACTGAAATTTGGCCTAAATTATAATTGATGACTTCAAGCTAAAATTCTAAGTTTTGAGGGAACAGAAAAATTGCCAAAAATTGTCTTTTGTTTTGTTCCAGCTCCAAATGTTTTCTCCAATTCAAAGCGATTGGAAGCTATTTAATTTATTTTTCTCTCACTTTCATTTTTTAACTTGTGTTTTTTTGTTAAGCTGCATTAGTTTTACACTTCTAAAATGTTTCCTACCATCACAAACAAAAAACAAAAAGAAATCCAATTAAAATGTCCTATTTTGATATTTTCTTACCTTTTTTTCCATCCAACTTTTTCAGCTGGGCGAATTTTGGTCCCTAGAGAAATCCCTTTGCTCTGTGATTTACCATTTGTAGAGACATTCCAGTTTCACTCCTCTGAAAACAGTCCTTTTGGTGTAAGGCATGTCTGACTTGATACCTCTGTGAGATCATTGTGCCAGCAGAGCACGAAAGCAATTGGCAACACCACCAGGAGCAAGTGGGCAACAGAAAGAAGCCAAACTTCTGACTCATTTTAACTCATTGATGCCTGCAAGGATGGTACAAGGCAGCTGGGAAGAGAGGGGGCAAGACAAATGCCATGTTTAAACAACTACCTAGACCTACTGGAAAAAGTCAGCTCTTTTTTCTCCAATGCATATACCCACTATGTGTCTCTGTTTGCCCCAGCCTTTTCCTGAGCTGAAGCTGAGGGATTTTTCCACATCCCCGAGGAGTGTGTTAGAAAAGCAGTGTTTATGTTAAGGGACTTCATTAAGATTACGAGTCAGGCTGTAGTACCCAGAGACTGTCACAGCGAAAATGAGACCTTGTTCCCTTGCGTCATTGGACCAAGCAACCACCAGGCTGAAACCTAACCCTGGCTGCTTGCCTTCGGGGGAAAAAATAAGAAGGGTAAAGTAAACAAGGCCTCTGTTCAGCTTTTCTGAGCCTGGATGAGAATTGCTTGCAATTATGTATCAGAACTCAGAGCTGACTCTGAGAAGCTCGGCTCTGCTCCTCTGCAGCCATAACCAAGTGAAGAAAATCCATGCCCACAATTTGCAGCCACTCTGACCAGCCACCTCCATCCTGAGCCACAAATCCAGGAAACTCTTAAGTACATGCTTAAATCTACCATTTCTCAGGATAGCACTGATTTTGCACCATTGGGGCTTAAAAGCAAGCATGAGGTTACAGGCTTTCCTGAACATGCTTGCTTTACCGAGTCTGGGTCTCAAACATTCATTATTTTATCCCGATGACAGCTGAGGTTTGGGGGTTTTTGCCTGCAGAGCTCAATCCCCCCACTCTCCTCTACATCATGGCAAGCTCAGCCATGCTGTCCCCCCTGCACGCCTGCCGCTGCCAATTTATCCCACTCAGCAAGCTCCAGCATGTCTCCCACTCCTGCAGCTAACCCCACTCGTCCTGCAGTGCCAGCTGCTCAGCTGCCTCCACTCTGGTGGGGATATCTGGGGGTGGCAAATGGCCACTCGGCTGCAGCTAAAACCCCCTGAGCACCCAGCTGGAGCTGCATCCCCTCCTCTGCATCTCCAGGCCACAGGCAGCATCGGGACAAGGAACAAGGGCTCTCCGCATGTTTGGCCGTGACTGAGGCACAATGAAGACGTACAGAGTTACATGCAGAATTGTTTAGTTAAGCAGAAATGCCCCAGGGCTCTCCTGTTTGGTGCCTGGGTGCATACTGGAGTGCTAAGGCTTCCACAGCCACTTGCTGTCCCAGGCTCCCTGCCCGGCCCCAGCCTGCCACAGCACCCTTTCCTCTCCCCTAGAAGAATACTTCATCTGCACCGCCTACGTGGAGATCAGCTGCAGCCTCTCCCCATTACACTATCACCGTGCCAACACCGTGAGTCCCCCGCAAAGGAGAAGGCACAGACGGTTAGAGGAGAGAGGCAGCAAAAGGCACTGAAGGATGCAGATGAGCCAGGGTCCCCTGCATCACCTTGTCCCCTCCACTCCCCTCCTGTCCCACCAACAGAGAACAAGGGCTCCCGCTGCCTCCCCAGCCCTTCCCACTCAATATCCATACAGCAACCATCTAGCACCCTAAAATCCTTCCTACCCTGAAGCAACCTATCTTCTAGCCTGTTCCTCATTCTCTGACAAAGACAATTGCATTCCACCTGCCCTTTGAGCTTCAGAATTTCCCCACCTCTCAGCAAATCCACTGCATGGAACCAGAGGAAAGGTGTCAAGTAAAACCAGTCCTGTCCTTGTCTTGTAGTCTCTGGCATTATTTTATATGAGTATAAAGAAATTCTCCAAGTATAGGCTTGCAGAACCTAGAAAGTCTTGTGCTGGGTAGATTTTATATAGATGACAGGAAAATTTAAGCTTTGGATTTGAAGTGACAGCTGAAGCAATACAGCCTTATTTCACCATTAATCTCCCCTCCTTCCCCATACTGTGTAAGTCCACTAGGCTTCTAACTAGACAGCATTCCATGTGTCCTCTCCTCTCCTCTCCTCTCTTCTCCTCTCCTCTCCTCTCTTTCCCTTCCCTTTCTTTCCCTTCCTTTCTCCCTTCTCTTTTCACAATTCACAATGATGCATTTAATTAAATGTGCATAGAATTTTTCTGGGCAGCCATATGACAGCCACATTAACACCAGATGAGCCCAAAATTATATATTGTTATTGCAGTAAACACCAAAGTGGATTAAGAATGATTGATTGGACACTTATTGTGACTTGACCAAACATATACATATTTAGTAATAGGATGTTTCAAAAGAAGATAAATCCTGGTAGGAAAGAAATTCAAATATATGTGTCTCTTTCTTGTTTGTTTGTTTAGAAAAAGAACTAATTAGCTGAATTTTGTGGCCATACTTTGAAAGAAACAGAAGTATTCACTGTGTTTAATACCACTCTGCTAACCCAAGGTGACACCTACAGAAATAACTTGGAAGTGTCACTTGACAATCAATCAATTCCTCATGGTCACAAACCCGTGTAAAAAAACGTAGCACCAAAGGTATTAATGAAATTAATAGAGCATTTAAAATCCCGATGAAAGACAGAACCACATCGGGCTGGGAGGAAGGCAGGAGCAGGAGTGCCCTGCCCGTTCTCCCCTCACTGCCTGCGGCAGAGCATGAGGAGATCGGGGCATCCCCCGCGGGGAGTGCCCCCGCACTGCGCTCACCCGGGGAAACAAAAAAAGCAGAAACCCTTATTGAAAAGATTATCTTTCACATCAATAATCCCCCTCTAAGAGTTCTTTATTAGTAAACCCCATGGCAAAACCTGACATATTTACAGCTTGCAGTAAACTTTATGTATCTGAAACAATATTAATAATAAGGAGCCAGTGACCACAGCAAATCATTCTGGCCTTCAAAATGATCAAGTGAAAGCTTGATTGTACTGAAAAGAGAGAGTCCTGACAAGTTGGAAATCCTTCCCACACACCCTTTCCAAAAAAGTGAACTTTACAAAGATGAAAAAAGTGTGTTGGAGGATTGGAAACATAAGAATACATATTTAAAAAAAAAAAAGAAAAAAAAAAAAAGCCCAAGTCTGATATCACAGGCTGAGCTGAGACAGAAACCTGATCTTTTACACGGAATGGGCAACATTTGGGTCTGTTTTATGTGAATTGCTCCAAGCTGTTTTGGTTAAAAAAGTATAGATTTTAAGGTAAGGCGTACTGTACAGGCAGTGCAGGTCATTTCTAGTATTGGAAGACGTTCCCCATTACTTTTCAGCTGACAAAGGTAGGGTCCAAACTTTTCTTTCTTTGCTGAGTAACTTATTTGCTTTAATGCTGAGCTGGATTTGGCAAGAGAGACACTTGCGTTTTGCTGCCTGATTGTGCTTTTCAACACTCTCGTTCCCTCTCTTCCTCTCTCCCAAGGATTATCCTGTTTTAGTCACCAACCTGTAGAAATTTTTATTTTCCTTGTTTCTTCTGATGTTACAAAAAAATTTTTTTTTTTCTCAATAATTCTACAAACTTGTCTCTGCTGGGGAAAAAGGGAAAAATTATGCTGTTTAGAGTAATATTTTGGAGAGGATAAATCTGAAAATCTCCAACTGGTTTTCGAGTGGGCTTTGACTCTTATTAGACAGAATTTATGTGTTCTTATTATGATTTCTTCACTAAAAAAAAAGGGGGAAAATGTCTTCTCACTTTCCCAGTCAAAAATATTTCCTTGTCTTGACATAATAGTTCATGAGTATCTTTATACTGTTTAAAGAAGAGAAATATTCACAGTTTGGAAAAGGCAACTAAAAACGCCAAACACAACTTAAAAATTTTTGTAAGAATTGTAACATCTTACAGGATGTTTTCTAAAGTCTGTTTCTGCTACAAAAAAAAAAAAAANAAAATTTTTTTTTTCCAAAAAAAAAAAAAAAAAAAAAAAAGAAACTTAGCTCCACTTTTATTGTTTAAATTATTTAAAACTATATTTTGACAGCATCATATTTCTTCCACATGCATGTCTAAAAAAGGGGGACAAATATTGCAATTTATTTTTGAATGTCCCATTTGTTGATTTAAAATTTACCACAGAAAAACATAACAAGAAAGCGATAAAACTCTATTTAATATGTTACATATTTCAGCAGTGCTTACTTGTCACATTTTGGCTAATAATTATGTTGCCTTTTAAAATGAAAATAAAATATCTTGACCATCATGTTGCAATTATGCACAGCGCATTCGCTCTCTTTCCAGAATGACTCCCTGCTTTATTCTGCTCTGATAATCACACAGCAGTGGCTTTCCTACGTGGCAATTTATTTTTTGTCTTCAACGTATTTCTGCTCTAAGAAGAGTTTGCATTTCTATGGCAACATACGTCCGGACAACGAGCTACAAATACATGTCGCTCTGTCCCCATGTATGTTACACATAAATTGATGGGCAGCAGGTATAATTAAGTTTTACAATGAGAAGAAGAAAATCCTTCAGAAACCCGCTCCATTATTTTCCTGCCTTCGAGTCATGCTGTTTTACCATCGGGGCTTGTACGTTTGGCACACAAGTTTCCTCTGAGTTTGTCCCTTTAGATTTTTATCTGCTTAAAACGTGGAGTTTTTTTCCTCAGAGCGTGGGATCAGATCTTATTTGTTTGTTTGCTTTGTGTCAGCAATTGGCACAAACCATATTTTCACTAAAACCATTTTGTTGCTGTACAATAGTTATAAATGCAAGGGGGGTAGGAGGATGACTGCTGGGTGACTTGGATTTGCCATCAACTGTCTTCATGAAAATAGACAAAGATTTCATAAAAAGGATGAGGGAATCATTTTGTTTGAAACAAAAATAATGCAAGAGGCAGAGATCTGCTGCCTACTGCCCCCAAGAAATTACTCGAAGAGACTTGAGAAAAAGCATCAGCTATTTTTGCCTTGTGATTCTCTTTAATTTATTTTTATTGTCTATTATTATGAAGAGATACATCTGTCCATAAATAGATTGTATTACTTGCTTTCCTAATATAGCTCTGCTAATTAAATCAACCTCAAAAAAGAAATATTTTCTCATCACAGCTTCAGTTTAATTGCCTCAAACTTGGAATTAAAAATTGTTTTAATTTCAGTACACTGGGAAAACTCATATTTAAAAAAATAAAGTAGCATTTTCTAAACTTTAGTGATTTTCCTTTAGACTGTTAAGCTTTTTAATAATCTTGAACAGCCTATTTGGAAATTTTTAAAGACGACACCACTATAAACACAGCTCTTTCTATATTACCATGTACATGCACATATATATATTCCAAAGGCAGGTTATAAACTGCACCAAGTTGGCAGCTGTCGGGAACATTATTTGTGGAGCGAGTGCTTTAGCCTAGGGACGTAGTGGGCTTTTAATAATAAGCAAGGGGGGGGGGGATTTAATGTTTTCTTAAATTAAGACTCAGGCAGAATTGCTTTAATGAATATCGGAGGAACTCACAGGCTTCAGTTTGCTCCTACTCTAACAAAATTTCCTTTGTGGTTTTCACTGTAAGATCAACAGGAGCCAATTAACTTTTCTATAGGGTAAACAAACGGGCAACTAGAAATATCCCCACGAATGTTTCGATGGGTGGGGTCCAGCCTTTTGTTGTTTTCCCTTTTTTTTCGGTGCCATTTCCCCCATGGCCAGGGCAGAGAGAGCAGGGGTCTGTGGGGACCCAAGCAGGGGCTGAGGAGGCAGCCTGGCCCCGTGGGGTTCAAGAGGGCAGCCGGGAAAGGCTGACAGCACCCACAGGGAGGAGCCCAAGGCTGGACAACACATAGATGGCTCTGGGCTCACCCCACCTTTTGAGGTGCAAGATGCTCCTCAGTGGTCGAGGCAGATACTATAAACTGAGACCACCATATACCATAAAATGGGAGAATGGGAACATTTCTTCACCCTCACAAGCTGCAGCCCTACTGCTGGCTTTGACAAGGCCCACCACAATCTGAAAAGCTCCGCAAAGGCATAGGAGCGGGCCAGGCTGAGGGGCTGGGGCACAGCTTGGCTGTGCTGCATGTCCAGTGAGAGATGAAAGGGTACATGCTGGGGGTGCTCTGGGGAAATGTGGGGTAGGTGAGAAGCAACAAGTTCACAGGCAGACTCAGAAACAGGAGCAGGGGCCAGGGAAGGTGAAACAGAAAGCATGAGAAAAACTTTCAGCTAAACCCTCTTCAGTTTTCTTCTCTCATTGTGGGGGAAAAAAAAAAAAAAAAAAAAAAAAGCAGGTCCTTGCCCCCACCTTGCATTTAACCAGGAAACCTGTTCTTTTTAACTTTTTCGTTGCTGTATGTTTGCTTTTGCTCCCTTGCCTGGTTAGCCATGGAACAGCTGTGCTGCTCTCCCAGTGAGGAAACAGAGCCCTCAGGATTGTGCCTCTCCATAGGGAGTGCCACACCAGTCCTCCAAACCATCCCAAGCTCCAGGGAGCAGCCACTGCTCCCTGCCATCCCATGGGTAGGAGAGCCCAGACAGGTCCCTGCACCTCAGCAAAGTCACTGTGGTTTTAGGGAGCATCAGATATACTTATAAATGTAAATAATGGAATAAAATCACCTCCCTGGGAAAAAGATAAAGATTTCTGGAACTCCAGTTATGTTTAATTAAAGTGCTCTTTTTATCTTCGAAAGAGCCACTGAAATGAAGTGTACCACAGGTAGGACAGAAGGATGATCATTTTTTATTAATTTTCAGATTTTCCACAGAAAAGTGGATAATTCAGGAAGGTGGTGGGACACGCTGATGCCTGTGCTTTACTTCCAAGGTAGCTCTGTCAGAGTCAGCTGAAGTACCTCTGATCCCCACCACATCATGGTGTGGGCCCCAGAGGTGCCGGCTTGGAAACAGTGAGGCTATGCCTCTAGCCCTCACAACCACAGCAATATTGCTGCAGAGGAGAGCAGCACTCACATCAGGCATCAAAATATCGGGGTGCAGAAGCCCCAAAAAGTTTCAGTGGGCACAATTTGTTGCCTTTAGCCAGGGGGTCAGAGAGCCTAGGTTCTCAAGGCCAAGCAGGTCTTGGTCATCCCTGCAATGTGAAGTTCATTGGCGTTAATTGGCTTACTATATCAGAGCTAGAGGCAGGCACAACCTCGGTGGTAGCGACATCAGACTCCTTAGGTCTTGGGTCAGATGCTGCAGTCACCAGCACCATGGACATACTGCAGATAGACAGGCCAAAAGATACCAGGATGCAGATGAGACTCACATACTTTATCACTGCAAAAATATGTCAGAATACTTGCAGACCTCTGAATAACAGAGAAATGCAGCCAGCTCTGAGTTGGAGAGCAGCAGATAGCAAACTGGAGCATTACAGAGTAATGGCAGGAAGGAAGTATTTGGCAGGCTCCCACTCACACCAAAAGGCATCTCTGATGTTTGATGTCTATGCAAAACTATATCCTCCCTCCCAACACACCAAAAAACTGCAGAGCCATCCCACCTGCATGCCCACCCCAGCCCTGGGTCCTCTCCCCAATTGTCTGGGAGCAAAAAGACACACCTGCACTCCTGCGGGCCATGGATTTTTGCTGGCTCTCGTTTCAGTGCCACAGCCTCACTGGGCAGATGCAGAGAGGGAAGGGGTGTTCCAAGGTTTCTCCTCATGCTGGCACAGGCTGTTCAGAAAGGCAGAGAGGGCTGAGCCCAGCAAAGTGTTTTTGCCCCTGGAGAGGGTGCAGTGGTGACCTCAGCAGAGCACTCTGGGTCCGAGGGGCAAAGCATCCCGTCATCCTTATGCACCAAGTGCTTTGAGGAGAGGGGAAAGCAGGGTGATGACTGCATCTGAGCGAATAGGTTGTTATTTTAACCCCCAAATGGGTTTCATTACTAAGGTTTGGGGGTTTTCCTATTTCAAGGGGAAGCTAGCAGTTTCTTAGTTCTTTTAGAACAGGCTTTCCTGATCATGTCACCAATAAATGAAATTAAGAGTCTCTCTCCCCCCATTCCCAACCCCCACATCTTCCTGCCAGATCCCTTTGGTGGGGAAGGGGAGTTAGCAATATTCACAGATCCCAGTCATTAGGCCTTTCCTGCATAATTTCTAAAATGCACCAAGGGAAAAGCAGGGGGGTGGGGGGGACAAAGAAAAACTCCTTTATTGTGCTGAGGCTCATAAATTCACTGCAGGATGATTTATAGCAGCTGAGCATAGCACCTAACTCAAGTCAATGCAAGAGGTTAATATGAAAGGTTAAGGAACTCGGTTCTGGCTGATTTATGGTTGGGCTGTCGGCTTTTATCCTGACCACAGCTCTGCAACTGTAGCTTGGGACTCTACAAAGCACAAGAGGGGGTGGTGGTGTTAAAAAAATAATGTGTATTTAGACATTATCCCTGCCTATAAAATAAAGACCCCAAAATACCTAAATGACCAAGGAGCTTTCGTATCACCATATGCCACAGCAAAAGCAAAGCACCTCCACCCTTCTATTCCCAGGCTCCCAGACCAGAGGGAATTGCTGGGATCATCTTGTTTGCTTCCTGTATTACACAGGCAATAGGTTTTTCCCAGAAGCTGGGTTAAAGCATGTCTTTCTGAAAGCTACCAAGCTTAAAACTCCAAAGTGCCAAAAAAACTACTCTGCCCCCAGGAAAGGCAGAAGTGCCTTTGGTGACAATGAAATCATACTTTGCTCCGAGGATGAACTTGTTAGACTCCAGCATCCGGCCATTGCATCTTATAAAGCATTTTTGTTTGCAGGATGGAAAGGTCCGTCTTGTACGTGGGTATTTCTATTTGCGAGTGTGCACAGTCAGTGATGTCCCAACCATTTCTCCCCAATAACATGACTGAATCATATTCTACACAGCCTCCTGCTATGTAATTTATTTGATTACCTTGCCAAAAATCTTTTCAACTTCCTCCACCACTTGTCCATCCAGAGGAGAGCAGAACTGGGTGCAACATTTGAGTAGCAGCCTTACAAAGAATCTTACAACCTCTGCTCCCAGAAATACGCAGTGCTACTGCTGGTGTCATAGGAGTAGTATTTTCATTAAAATCCACAAACAAATTTGCTTTCACTTTATAAAGTTCCATTTTAATTCCATATCCTAGAAGGTTTTAATCTGGTAGTATTAAGACAGGCATCCTCAAGAAATATGAGTAGGCAGATTTATTGTAAGTTGACTTTACCAAGCTGGCTGTATTCCTGTTTGAAAAGGACAAGAAGTTTCTCTCACAAGACTCATTCCTGTGAAACACTGTATTGGCAAAATACTTTTGTCCTTGCTGTTTACCTTAACCACTGCACTTTTAGTCCATGACCAATATCAGACTACTCTGTCTGTATCTCCCTGAATCATCTTTCAGTTCCAGACTTCTCATTGTTCATTCTTAAAGTCTTGTGGACTTGCCCTAGATTTATTTACCTGTGTGTAAATGAGAACCCAGCCTGGGCAACTGGGAGCCATTCTGTCCAACCACCCATGCTGGAGAAGGGACATAGTGAGGATACTTACAGTAATATTTTGCAGCAATGATCCAAACCCACAAGAAATTCCTGTGCCTGTAAGTTTATTACTTTGTTAGAGAAAATTGCATTTGTCCTTTGATTTTTTTATATAAGAGCATCAGTCTTTCAAAGATTCATGGAGCTGGGCTGTGTTAAGGCTCCAGCCTAGAACTGACCATGAAGTTTTCCTGCTCAGGAGGAAGGAAGGACTGGGAGCCAGAGGCAACCCTCAGGCACTCAGTCTTCCTTTTTTTGCTGCGTAGGGCAGGATGTTACTCAGCTGCTCCAGCCAGGACACAGTGTCCTTTAGTGCCTGCTGGAGCTCTTGGCCATCCTGGTCTTTGCCCATAATGTGCAGAAATCCCAGGCCCACAATCACCCCTCCCAAGCTGCTTTTCCAGCAGCTATCTCTCAGCACGGAACAGAAAAAATGTTTCTGTACCAGCTGGGCAGCAGCATAGAGGGGACAGTGTCACTGTCTGTTTGCAAATGCTCCCTGCACCAAGGATACACTCCTGGTCAAAAATAGCCTTTGAGTTTACATGTATTGGCTAAACAAATCATAAAGCTTTTAACTCCACTTGAAACCTGAATCTCCTGAGGATTTCTAATCAGCGAGACAGAAATGTACCCTTACGTGTTCAGGAAAGATATTGTTTGTTTCTTATCTGTGTAACTAAGCTTTTTGCTCTCACTTCATTTTCTTTTCAGTCAATTATGACTGAATGAGCTCAAATTTTAATATTTGCATGTTTGTGCTACTAGTCATTGTTACTGCTGCTTCTGGAAAACAGAGGATATTGGTTTATGGCCAATATGAGGCAAAGAGATAAACAGATTGAGAGAGAGAGAGAAAAAAAAAAAAAGTTAACTTTAACTTCAGACTCTTCTTTACCCAGTTTTTGAAGAACCACTCAAGGGTCTTCCTGCTCTTGGCTCTTAAATGATTTGCATAATACTCAAAGTGCTTAAGATGTACAAGTACTTTTAAGAGTTATTATGTGAAGGTGAAGTACAGAATAACTTTGCCGAGTTATTGTAATCTGGGAAGGTAGGCATTTGCATAAAGAACCATACACAACTGGTAAGATGCTTAAATACTCAATATATGGTATTTCAAGCAAAAAAATGTCATATCTTCCTCTCCTCTTGCTTTCCTTATCATCAGTTGACATCAATATTTAAAAGCCTTGGCAGAAAATCTAAATCACAGATAAAGAAGTAATACAAACAGAAAGCCTAATCCTGCTGCCAACAAGTTGAACAGCAAAAATTTTATTGGCGTTAGCACATGCCAGATTGGGCCCAGGCACACAGAAATTGGGACAAGTTGCTATCTAGATTGTATGAGCCAACATAATGCAGTCTCAGGAGGTTAGGGAGATTTCCCTTTGAAAACTCCTCCACCCAAATGCTTGAAATGCTGGAGTTTCATAT
The DNA here is from genome assembly GCA_013399855.1 of Oxyruncus cristatus. Taxonomy (NCBI): domain Eukaryota; kingdom Metazoa; phylum Chordata; class Aves; order Passeriformes; family Cotingidae; genus Oxyruncus; species Oxyruncus cristatus. Next base: position 2,753,499 of record VXAY01002317.1, read on the forward strand.
GATTAAGAGAAGGAGACAGTTCCCAAAATTCAACTTCCCTCACAGACCTGGACGTATGCTTCCTGGACAGCTCCAAAAAATATATATATTTCTCTTTTTAGCAGGAAGGAAAACAAAGTTTAAAACCTACGTGCCTGTACTAGTTGAACATCTGTGTATATGTACTTTTTCTGGAATGATGGGCTGAAGAAATTAATATTTTTTACAACTGTTGCATATTCCTTCACCCTTCAAGCTCAGACATCTCTTTACAGGTCACTGGTTTAATACTTTGAGCAACGACAGCTGTAGGGAGGCCACTCTGCTCTATGTGGTCCTTCATATTCTTACCAGAGGAATCCCTCAAGAGATTGAAATACCAGTACAAGGACCCTGAATTGGCTTCTGCTTCTGTAAGGAGACTATGCAAGAGGTGTATCATCATCAGACCTGAATAGTAACATCACTGCACTGAGCTTTACTGGAGGTTTGTTCCTCCAGTGGATTAATTTAATTTACAAATAAATTCAGTTCCCCATGACCATATTTGCAGCTCAAAGGACAAGGACACAATCTTGGAGACCCAGTCATAACCACACCACTTTTCTTTTCCTGCTATAGTTATTTAGGGATTTCAAAGGAGGGCAGTCCAGAATGATCAGCTTGGCAAACTCAAACTAGTTTCTAATAGCAGATCAAGACAGTGCTTGGCAGCTTGTCATTCAGGTGTGAAACAAAGGTCAGGTCAAGCATCCAAGAGGACACCACCAGATCCTCCCCACTGTCTCTTTCAACAGGTTTCCTGGGCAGTTGCCAAAGCCAGGGCACCGACTCAGCCTGCCAGGCTTGCACCCAGGGTAACACAGAAATTGTGCCCCTGGGGAGCAGAAACTGGACACAAGGCAATGGGTGGACTTCCATTTCATCCTCAGCCATGGAAGTAACCAGATGCTTGTTTCTGTGGTATCTGTGAGGTCTCTCTTCATCTGTACAGTTTAGTGATCTCATCTTTGCTGCTTGTCCCAAGGCAGAATAAATTTATGGATTTAAGGTGACTGAAGGTTTTTAAAACAAATCTCTTCTTGTCCCCCAAGGAACCTAAAAAAAAATCATATTTCAGCTTTCTGTTTTATTTAAATGGCATCACACAAGTCCATTGCCCTCCCAGAAATATCACCGAAGAACTGCCTCAAATTTGACCTGTAAGAGTGCTGATGCAGTTGAAGTAAATTATGCCGGTCATCCAGATTGAACTGTTATTCCCATTTTCCTTATAAAAAGAATATTAAGCTAGTAAAAAAAAAAAAAATTAGTTTCTTGGAACTAGCTATCAGTCCACTGGGTCAATTTAAGGTTTTTTTAGTGCATATATTGCGTATATTTCCTTCATGCTGCTTGAGGCCTTGAAGAGGAACTACTATACTTCTTCCAATGTTTTTCAGTGTCATGTGTTGTATTAAAAAAAAAGATATCAGATAGACACATCCCTGGACTCTCTCCTCTTGTCCAGGTTGGCTGAAAGTTTTGCTGATTCTGACTGTTGGAACACAACCAACCCAAACCCAAGCAGCCCCCTCCTTCTGAACAGCATTATTCTTTTTAAGCATCGTTAGATTTCTCCTTTTTTTTTTT
>VXAY01002317.1:2755126-2765966 GCA_013399855.1 Oxyruncus cristatus
TTTAATGACAAAAATACTGGGGAGTCAAATGCCTTGTGTGAATCGCCATGATGTCATCAGAGCCATGCCAATTTCCATGAGGTAAAAAACCGGCCTGGGTATTCAATACACTAAGACTGCTGTAGAGAGTTCTGCTGGGAAGGAAGATGGAAAAATATAGCTGGTAAAAAGATGTGTCTTAACCTCCCCAGTAACATCAGGTTCATATTTCAGACTCGTGGGGTCACAGACTGATGTGTTTCTTAAAAAGTGTCAAGGAGTCACAAATACTGTCCATTAAGCAGATGTTAGCCATGTAATAGCAAGGACATGTTTGATTGATACTGTTTTGCCAACATATTTAGCAGTCTTGCCCTACAGAGCTGTAGTCCGCTCAGTTAAATTTCTGTCCAAAAAGAGAGTGAAAAGGAAGAAAAGGACCAGCTTCTAGGTGTAAAAGTAGTGCTATCCTCATTGAAACCACTTATCAGCACTGAAGCCGATAGAACAAACAACTTTAAGTAAGGAAAAACCTGATGTTTTCTAGCCATGTTCTGGCTGCAAATATGGTTTTGACAATCATTGGCAAGCTGAGAGCTGTTCCCATTCCTGTCTGCAGAAAGTTTGCTGGTAGGCAACTCACCAGTGCCATGAGCCTATTTTTTCCAGTAAAGTAGACTTGAGTTCGCACATGCCTTGCACACATGTGACATGCGTAACTAGGAATAATTCAAATAGAAAAAATTACATTAGCTCGAAAAGGGAGATCAGAAAGCCTTATTGACTTTAGAGGCAGTGACACCTTCACTCTGATCAGACCAAGTCTTGATGCTCATTTCATACTACTGAGGAAAACAGAGGCCCACTGGAAGACACCATGGACCTGAGTAATATATTTTGGCCCTCTGTGATTTGGGGGTTTTTTTGCCTTTGATGGCTTGATATGATGGAATTCAATGCAGAGGTTCACTCAGATGATATGGAAATTTCAGAGTCACAGACAGCACAGAATTCCTCTTAGGAGAAGCTGGGTATTGTGAACACTTACAAATCTATTGTTTATGTCAAAATATATCAATTAGTGTGAGATGATAGATCCCTCCTCATGTGTAAGTCATGATCATAATATCTAATTTATTAGACACCACTTGCCCAACAAACCTAATGTCTTAAGCCAAACAATAGAGAATCATTTTGTCCATAGAAACTTCAGTGCTGGATGACAACTCAAGACTGAGGTTGGCCTGATTGCAAGAAGGGATTGAAATCATTCCTGTGCCACCATAGCAGAATTGTTTGGTGGATTCAGTGCCCTTGACCCAGGGCAGTGAATGTTTCTGATTTCACTACTGAAAAGTGGGGATAAGTGAATACCATATAAAAGTATTCAGAGACCAGAGAAACTCAGTGGAAAAGGGAACTCTGGCTGAGCTGCTTGAGCCTTCATGAACCAATGGAATTTGTCCTAAAAGAATGTGGGCAGGCACTGATGATTCAGTGAAACATCATGCTAGCAATATGGTCCATCTCTGAATCTATTTGGGGTCTAGAGTGATCTGAGGAGAGAAGGAAATCTGGAAAATTCAAGTCTGGACACAACTGGATTAATTCACACCAAGGCAGAGACACAGCCACACCACCATGTGCCTGGACTACTGGACAGAGAATGAAAGGTGAACTGTGCCTTGGAGAATGGGCAACCCAAAAGCTTTTGCAATATTTAAATCTAGTAATTCCTTAAATCCAGACCAGGCTTTTCCTGGTCTGATGCAGAAAGACAGGTTTCACATGCTCTGTATGTGGAGTTCTCCATATGCATACACTTCACACACACGTGTCCACTGTGGGCCTGAGCAACATCCCTCATTAGTAAGCAACCCAGTTATGTAGTGCTGCTGCTCTCAGCACATTTTTGTTAACCACATCTGAGTCAGGTCGAATTGAAGGGTTACTACTTCTGGGTAAGTAATCAGAAGTTCAAACTGCATCTGGGTAAATATTCACCATTGAATGAGGGTTTAAGTTCAACAGAGTCAGGGATCATCAAGGAAATGCCCATGGCTTGCCAGGGTATACTGCCATCTGTCTGCAAGGTTTTGTCCTTTTTCAGTGACAAATGTGGGCTTAGTGCTGGTGCACGTGAAGGCCTGGTGGCTTCACAGAGAAGCAGGTGTTTTGAAAGCTTTAAATAGCTCTGCCACATAGTTCAAACATGACTGGCAGTGCTCCTAGTATTCTACCCTGCATTATTTGGCCAAGCAGCCTCAGTCTTTAACTTCCAGACTTGGCCATTTCAACCTTGAGCCTCCGTATGTCTCAGTCCTTCAGAGCATCCTACCACTGAGTCTTGCTTAACATTAGGTACAGCTTCCTGGGGTGCTGTTCAAGCATACCAACGGAGGAGGACATAATGAGAACCCATGGCAGGGCATCTGTAATTTAAGCCAGGATTTGAACCCAGGACTTGGCAGATGTCTGGGAGAATTTTGCCCAAGTGTGCTTGTTTTTCTCCTTTCTTTTTCCAAGTGTTTGTATCCCAGTTTGCACTAAGTTTTATTGAAAACATCAGGCTAATAGCAATGGGGAGAGTGGTTGAGTAGTTTTCGACTCTTTTTTCCCTTTTCCTTCTGGAATGCAGCCATCAAAATAAACATTAAATGCAAAATGCTGGGGCTTGAGTTATTACTTGTGAGGGTGCTGGGAGGGAAATTTATAGCAACATTACTGTGTTTTGCTAGAAATCTCTTAATGCACCAAAGTGGAGAGGTGTGTGTGTTTTTTATTAAAATGTTACACTCTATAAATCTAAGCAGCAGGGAGGACACAGGTGGCCCTGGGGCTCAGCTGACTTGACTGTCATTTTAAACTTGGGGAAGGTTTGTCTGACTGTCCTCCCACCCCATCCCAGCATCAGCACAGCCAAAGTCTGTGTGCCTCACAGACTGCAATGGCTGTGGAGACTCTGCATTTGTTTCATTATGGGAGCTCTGGTACCTAAAGGGGACCTACAAGAAAGACGGGGAGGGACTTTTTTCAAGAACATGTAGCGATAGGACTAGGGATGGTGGCTTTAAACTGAAAGAAGGCAGGTTTAGATTAGACATTAGGAAGAAATTCTTCACTGTGAGCATGGTGAGGCACTGGAACAGGTTGCCCAGAGAAGCTGTGAGTGCTCAATCCCTGGAAGTGTTCAAGGCCAGGCTGGATGAGGCTTTGAGCAATCTCCTCTAGTGGAAGGTATCCTTGCCCATGGTAGAGGGATTGGAAGAGCGTGATTTTTAAGGTCTCTTCCAACTCAAACCATTCTGTGATTCTGTGATTCATTGTTATTGTTGTTGCTGCTTGGTTTACTCCCTCTTTCTGTCCTTCTGACCCTTAAGCCACCAAAGATGACAAGTCACACTGCTCCTACCTTGATAATGAACTTCCTAATGATGTCATTCAGACACTTCTCCTTTTCGGACTTTCTTGGTGACTTTCTCTTGTGCCCTGACTCTAGTGTGTCCTCATGAGAAGGTTTCAAGAGTGGATGACCCCTAAAAGCTGAGGGTAGCTGCTGGGCAGAGGTCTGTTGCTGTGTCTGGGCAAGATTGTTGGCTGTGCAATTTGGAGCCTTGGGTGCCCTTCACCAAGGTTGCTCAGTAGTCTAAATCACAGTGGCCTGATTTCTGTGTAAGCTGCTGCAGCTTTCTCAGGCTCCAGGGAAAGCTGAGGAAGCTCAGGACCTAGAGAAATCCCAGTCACTGGTGTCCCCGTGTCTGTCAGTAGATGAGGTACCTTCTCCTGACCTTGGGCGTTGGCTGAGCCGTTCACCTGGGCAGGTGGCCGAGACTGCTCGGAAGGAGGCGGGGGAAGGGCAGAGACCTGCAGAACTCCTGGGCTCTTTCCCAGCTCCCAGTAGAGAGCACATACTGTGGCTTAGTGTGGGTTCGGGCAATCACTTTGTTTGAGACTCCTTTTCTCTGCCTTAAAACAAGGCTGCTTCCCTCAGCGTGAGACTTTACAATAAGTATGTGGTATCCCCATGGGATGTACATCCAGGCATCCCCTCAGCCCATTCCACTTCTTGCAAAATTTCTTGGATGCTTTTTATGAGATCAACTCTGGGCCATCCTGTGGAGGGAATCTGTGAACCCTGTGAACTGATTCCCCCTTAATTAGGCATGTCTCTGACACAATAAGCCTTGACAGGATTTTTTTGCAAGAGTTCAAAAAAAAAAAAAAAAAAAAAAAAAAGAAAAAAAAAAAAAAAAGGAAAAGCAGTGTGAAGATNAGGAATAGCAGAGTTCCTGGAAGGCTTAAAAAATAAACAAGCAAACGAATATCAGCAAAGAAAAGGTCACAGTTATGGTCCAGGAGACTCGAAGAGCGGCATTAAGCCCCTGCTAGGAATCACATATGCTCAGAGATCCCGTCGCTGCGGCTGCGAGACCCGGCCGCAGTGGAAAGTTGAGCTCACGGGGAGCCGCGGTGGAGCCGGGCAGCCCTCGGGCCGGATGGTGTGTGCCCGCGGCCGCCGAGGGCGGCTGATCAGCAGGAGGGCAGCGGAGCGTCCCGAGAGAACACGCCGTACGAAGAAGACGAGCACGTTATTGGCAAATCTCCCTTGTCCTGCTCCCCTCCCTTTTCAGGACATGTCTGGAGGGGACTTTTCCACGGCTTGCCTGAGCTCCCCGAAAAGAATATGTTCCCCTTCCTGTACCTCCCCCCGAATGAACCTGCAGAAGAAAGTGGGGCTTTCCTCTGGCTCCAGCGCCCTAAGCACCGGCTCTCCGAGCAGCGGGATGGGGGAAAGCCGCTGCCGTGGCCTCAGAGCACACGATGGGACTGCAGTGAGGACGCTCCCCGCCCGGGCCAGGAATTCCGTGACGCACTGCAGCCATAGCCCTGAGCGCCTAAATCTTGCTGGTGCAGCAGATTTTTGCGCAAATCACACGAGAAAAAAGTTTGTGCGTGGTGCGCTGACCGCCTAAGATTTGCTGTGATATCTGTAATTCGGGCGCGATTATAAACAAAAAGAAAAAAAAAAAACAAACAAACACCCCATCACTGTTATAATTCTTAGAGTCTGGAGTTGCTTTATTTGGGGAAATCTGTTCTTTTTTGGTTTAGACATGGTTTGAGGGAGCTGCCTGGAAATTGCAACGAGAAAGGTGGATTTTTTACAAACCACCCGGGGTGCAAATATCTCTCAGAGTGTAAGATAAGTAGAGGAATAAACGAAATTCAAGAGCCGGGCGGTACCGAGGACGGGGCTAAGCCGGCCTCCTCATCGAGGCAGCCTGAGAGCTCAGGGGTGCCGAGCAGAGCACGGCGGAGCGCGAGAACACACGAGGGTCTGCCTCCCCTCTCCCAGACCTGGGGTCGCCGGGCCCTGAGTGCTTCATATTTGTAATTAAAAGTATCCACACTTCCCTGGGAGAGCTTTTCATCCTCACTCGGCAGCAGGCACCAGCTGTTCTTAGCCGAGGTATGGTGGAGGTGGGTCGCCGGGCTCGGGCAGAGGCACCCCCGGGGCCCTGGCGGCGGGGCCGGGTCTCAGCGTGACAGTCCGGGGGCGAGCTCCCTTTCGGTCGGCCTACCCGTCTGCCACAGAGTGCCTCCGTCCTGTCTCCCTCGTCCCCGCGGCCGCGGGATGGCCCAGCTCTGCCCTGCTCATAAAGGTCGGGGGGAGCCGCTCTCGCCGCGCTGACAGGTGCAACAACTGCCACTGGATGCCTGCGGCTCGGAGCCCCCTTCTCACCAAACTCTTTGTTTCTAGCTCAGGGCAAGGAGGACATTCCCAGGTCGACGCACCCCACGGGGAAATACCCATCCCGCGGCGTATCGCGGCCCTGGCCCCGAAAGGTCACCAGAGCCGGGCGCTTGGGGCGGTGGCTCCTCCCGGTGCCGTAGCACAGTTCCAGGACAGCCGGGTTGTACCCAGGGCTCGGCGCCGCATCCCCAGGGCTCCGCTGCTTCGCCGAGCCGCCCGGCCCGACGCCTCCCTCTGCTCCCACGGGCTCTGCCGTGCACCGTCGCGGGGAGCGCTCGGCAGGAGGGCCGCCAGCCCGCTGTACCGCCCGGAGGGCCCCCGCCTTCCCTGAAGCTGCTCTGCGCCCGGGCTTCTGACTCAAGCGAAAATAGCGCCTGACTTCAGAGCCAGTGCTGGCAAGGTCACACGCAACAGGAAAGTATTGAGCAAATTTGTAGCAAGTGTATTTTTCCCCTCATGAAGGAAATTACAGACAGCCACGAAAAATTTCAGGCTCGGGATGGCATATTAAATACAGACACTCCCGCATCCCAGATCGCGTTCAGGGGTGCTTGGAAACGGGGTGAAGTGCGCAGAACAGCTTTAACTCAGCCCGGCACTACTGCCTAAGCTCGAGCTGGGGTCCGAGGGAGGCCGCCGAGCCGAGCCTGCCCCACCGGGCTCAGCCCGGCGCGGGGCACTGTGCCGGTGGGGTGCATTCCGAGGTGGAGCGGGGCGCGGAGCGAGGCACTGGGGTCGTGGGGGCCGCCCCTGCTCCGTCTTCCCATTGGTTCTCACACAGTGGCGTCACCCGGGGCCCCGCGAGCGCGATGCCAAAAGCAGTGATTTTCCATATTTTTCTGGGACGGTGGGAGAGGACGGGACAGAGGGGGGTTTGCCGCTCCTGAGACCCCGGGCTTCACTGCCCACCCGGACTCCAGCTCAGGGCACAGCCCTCGGCCATTGGAGAGGGCCCAGCAGGACCAAGCCTGTGTGCAGGACCGGGTGCATAAACGCCCTTCGCTGTCGCAGCTTGACGCAAGCACGGCATTGCCTGAAAAAGAAAACAAAATTAAATAAAAAATAAAAACAAACAAACAAACAAACAAACAAACAACAACAACAAACCCACCAGAAATAAGAGAACAAAAAAGCTCGGCTGGAAAGCCCTTGCGGCCCGGAGCAGTGCCCTGCGGCACCTTACGAATGCCGGGGCAGTGCGAGAGGAGCAGGCCTTGGTCGGTCTGGCCTCCTCCTGCCTCCGTCCCTTGTGCCCCGCAGGGAATGGGCTGGGGACCTCCGTCTGGCCGCCTCCACCCAGAGAGGGCACCGGGGTCCCACTATGAGTCGCTCAGTCTGCTGACCGGCAGCGGAGGGCAGCCTGGGTCCCTTGGGTCCCGCACCCACCGTTCCTCGGTGACCGCTTTGGTGACACCATCCAGGTACACAGACGGGTGGCCATGCACACCTGTGGATCCGCACGGAACACACCGTCTCCGGAGCAGCAAGGCGGGACGGGCTGCGCAGCGAGGCGGCGGGGAGCCGCGGGCAGCGCGGCTGCGGGGCCACAGCCGAAAAGCGCAAGGGCTGAGGGGTGAGAGCCTGCGGGAAGCGGAGCAGGCACTGCCGCCTCACTGAGGTGGTGGTAAGAGGCAGCAGGGGGCTGTTCGGAGAAGGTGGGTATAAAAGCTTTTCCCGCACAAACCCGGGGAGGTAGGGGCCAGCCTGTCCTGTCTCGGAGCCTGCTCCTTCGCTTTCCCCGGGAAGAGAAGAGCTGGTCAGCTCCAGTTCTTTGCAAGCACCTTCTTGGCACGAGGAACGTATTTTGGTAACAACAAACATTTATCGATACTTATCCCCGAAGAAAGGCGCAAAAGGCAGCACAGCAAAGCCCCTGCCAAGCGCTGCTTAGGCCCCAGACGGTGCCCGGGGGCAGGCAGGAGCTAAGAGCGCAAGGCGGCAGATACGGTCCGGACGGTCCCTAGGCAAGTTCCACGCCCGAAAAAAAGATGCAACCTTCGTTGCTGGGAAAAAAAAAAAAGAAAAAAGAAAAAAAAAAGTTAGGGGAGATTAGCCTGAATACTTTTCCCCTCTCTCCCCCTTTGCAGCGGTGTTCTAAACAGGTCGCCTTCAGATCTCAGTCCAGTACAAAAGGAGCCCGCAGCTCTGAAGTGACCAAACAAATCAACCCTTTGGGGAAACAAACTCGAGGCAGTTTCCAAGAGCAGGGCTCTGCCAAAGTGCCGGGAGGGAACGGTGTGAAAGATTCCCCCTCTCTCCTTTCCCCTCTCCAGTGAAATGACCCAGCTCCCTGAACCAAGGTATTTACTCTCCCACCTCTCTGAGGGAGGGAGCAGGACCTGGGGTTCTGGAGCCGGCACCCCGGAGTCCTGCCGGGACTCTCCGCAGCCATCCCATCTCTGCTCCGGCTGCAGCTACCGGGAGTGTCGGGAGAACGGTGGAGGCTTGAGGGGACACGGCGGGTTTCCCTCGGCGGTGGCTGGGAAAGCGGGGAAGAGCATTCCTGCCTCCTCCCCCCGGCCTCCTGCGAGAGCGGCGCTTGTCCCAGGAGCCCTCCCGGTTCCCGCTCCCCGCAGCCCTGCGCTGCCGCGGCCGGTGTGCCGAAACCTCTGCCTTTCCCCTGGACTTGACACAAGCTTGAGTGTTTAAATCGCACGGGAATAAAGATTTGTTTTTCTTTCAGAGATCGAGATGTAGGATCCGCCTGCTATCGCCTGCGCCTCGCACCGGGTCCTCACCCGGGAGCGACGCCCACCCTTGCCTCTGCAGAAAGGAAACGGCTCCTCGAAAACAAGCCAGGCAGGGCTGTCCTGATCTGTCCGTTTTCCCTGGGGGGTGGTCTGCAGGTGACACCTGGATAGCCCGGCGCTAGAGATTTCCGACAATTCCCCCAGCTATTACTCGCTCGGTGTGAGCTGCCGTCCTTACAGGCGGGACCGGTTGGCTCTCACACGGGCTCCCGCAGCTCTGTGCGAGAAGGGACCCGCGGGAGTGACCTCTTCCAAAACGAATAGCGACCGTACCTGAAACGGTCTCAATATAAAGCACATATACACATGGAATTGGCAGCGGGTTTCTGCAGAGCGCAGACCTTTCGGCCGCCCTTTCACCCTTCCCTTTTGGGCGCATTTGATGCAGGTACAGGGCAGGTTTGAGGTCACTCGGGAAAAAAAAATGGTGATATCCTGCCTCAAGTGCTGCTAGTCCCTTTGTGTCCCTGCTCTGCTGATCCTCGGTCCCGCAGGCGGAAGTGCGGCGGGACCGGGCTGGCAGAGACCCGCGACCAGGGGGACACGGCCGTCCCGGCAGCGCCGCGACAAGGAGCCCCATCGCCTCGTTTAGCGGGAGGGGGCTACAGGCTCCCTGTTTGCTTCTGTATTCGCAAGGCTCCGCTCCCGGCTAACGCGGGCTGCGGGAATCCCCCGTCGCACTTGCTGAGAGAACTGCACGCAAAACCCAATCCAGCTAAACGAAAACCTTCAAGAAAAGTGATTACCCCGTTATTCCCTCCCACCCCCGCTAGATCGCCAGGTATTTGCGCGCACCCTGTCCCCCGGTAACGAGTCCCGAATTAACCTCCCGCTTCCAGAGACGGAAAATTGGCCATTAGAGAAAGGGTTTCATTACGGTCCTTTCCAGGGGCTGCGGATTAGCCTTGATACCGAATTAATGGAGTTTTCGTTACAGTTTAATGTAAGGAGGGGCTGGCGGAGGAATCTGACCGAAGGAATCCTGGGCAGCCCTGGCCGAAGGAATCCTGGGCAGCCCTCCTTCGGCTCGGCCACGCCGCACTGCCTCTGCGAGCCACTGCACCGCAACGCTTCCGGATAAAAATGTTATATATATATTTATATTTATATACATATTTGTATATATATATATATAATCTCCTACCCGATCCCCAAATCTCTGCCTTTACATTTTGCTCTTGCTTATATTTAACTTTGCCGAAGAGAAATCCCGAGGCCGAATATAACGCAGTAGCATCGAGTATTGCCCTCACAGAATTTCTTTCGTTCCCCGAAATAATCGTGGGGGAAAGAACTGGAAAACAAGTATTTAACGCGTCCCTCCTCCGTGAGAGCGGCTGCGAGTCCGATGTGACGGAGCCGGGGATGCGGGAGCTGAAGTGCTGCCGGTACCCAGAGCAGCTGCCCTTCGGCGGAGCCGCTCGAAGGCTGCCGGTACCGGCAATGTCCCGGCCCCCTTGGCCGCTCCGAAGTGTTTTTTAGAAAGACTCTTGTGCATTGAGTTGGTTTGGTTTTCATTATGTGGCGGACAAGGGAAAGAGAGGGGGCTGCGGAGGGTTGGGGGAGTTTGGGAATGGAGAGAGAAAAGACGAGAAAAGAATTAAGTAAGGTAATAAAGAGAATAAGGAAGGCAAATCCGCTGAAAGCTTTCTTGGACGAGAAAACTGAGAGAGCCCAGCGCTGCTCTGAGGGAGACTTGCAAAATGGTTTGAAATCTCGTAAATGAAACCGTCTCTAGCTGTTTTTAACGACGACGTCGCTAGAAATCCGTTGTGCATCTTGGTGCGAGGGGTGGGCGCCTATTGTCACATCTGAGCTAATGAAAACGGTGGTGCTGGCCTTGCTCGTGGAGCAAAGGCCTGGAGGGTGGCATCCCCATTCTGCGGCCCCGCGCTCCCCCAAGCCGCAGCCCGCTCCCCTCCGCTCACACAGATACACACACACAGATGAAAGCCACGAGTCCTCCCCACTCTGCGCGGGGTGGAGGAAGCTGCGCGGGAGAAGGGAGGACACATGGGCCGGAGCCCGGGGGGAGCCCGCTGGGAGCCCAGAGCAGCCGACGGTGCCCCCGCTCCCCGCCCGCAACCGGCTTCGTCACGGCCCGCGCTCCCGAAGGGGTTAAGGGTCTTCTTTTCTTCCCTTTCCGTTTCTGTTTTCTCTTTTATTTACTTAATTTTCTCTTCTTTTATTTCATTTTTTCTTTTTTTTTTCCTTCTTGACCGAAGAACTGTGCATTTAATTTGCGTAATATCTTTATTACTGAAAACTTCAAGGTAAGTGAGCAATAGAAACCAGATGTAGGAATGGGAGGAAGGCAGGGTAAGAATAAGTGGAAGGGGTAGTAGGAGTTAACTGG
>VXAY01002317.1:2766311-2891539 GCA_013399855.1 Oxyruncus cristatus
CCGCGGCACCGCCTCACGGCAGCGCTGGGAGAGCTGTCGTCCCTGAAGGGGTTAATGCGATGAGGGGTGGGGGGGAGGCTTAAAGGCATATAGCTGCGAGGGAAATCCGTATTGCCTTTAATACAGAGGAGGGGGTCGCGGCGGCGAGGGTCCCCGCAGCTGAGGCAGTGAGCAGGGGAGAGGGCCGTAGCGAACAGAGCGTGTCACGACCATTAAATCGTCCCCGGCGCTTCCGCCGGCGCCGATCCCGCACCCATCCCTTCGTGGCGTTCATGTCATCTGCTTGATTTTCTGTTTTTTAATCTTAAAAACTTCTGGGGCTGGTTTGCTTTTTTTTTTTTTTTTTTTAAGTTGGTGTATTTTTTAATTTTTTTTTTTTTTTAACGCAGAAGATATGATCTCCACCCCCCCTCTGCTTCCACACACCCCCATAAACACACACACTCACACACCCCCCTTTCTGGGCCCCCTCCCCTCCACTGTCATCATCTACATATTAATTGGGGGAGAGGTCTCTCTCTCTCTTTTTATTTTTTTCCCTTCCTACTGTGGGGGGGAAAGTGCGGAGAAGAGCCTCTTTAAAGTGTAGTTTAGAGGGAGAGACGGAGGGCAAGCGTGTGTGTGTGTGTGTGTGAGAGAGAGAGAGAGGGAGGGAGGGAAAGAAAAAGACCCCTTTTACTGTGCGAGATCTTAAGGGGGTTTGGAGTTCTGGTCAGCTTTCACGAACATCTGAATTCTCTTAGAGCTCCGCGGCCCAGCTGTGAGTGTGTGTCTATGCGAGAGGGAGAGAGAAAGCGGTTCCTGGTGCCCCTCCAAGCGCATTAAGGACACTCGGGCCTTTTAATTTTAGGAATGAATGCTGATACTTGTGTTTCTTATTGTGATCCGGCTGCCATGGATTCCTACTACAACGCAGCCTCCCAGGACACAGAAGGCTCCTCGCCTTTTAGGGCATTTCAAGCAAGTGACAAGTTCAGCCCTACTTTCCTGGCCAGCAAAGGACAAGGCTTTGGTGACAGCAGCACTAAGTGCCGAAGCCGCTACAGCCAGCAGGAATGTCAGTCCCTGGATGGCAGTGTGCAGGCTGCCGGCTCTGCCGGGGCTCCGGCCTCCTTTAACAAATACCCTCCGCAGCAACAGCCGCCGCACCTCTACATGCAGCGAGGCCCCTGCAAAACCCCCCCGGACAGCAACATCAAGCTGCAAGAGAGCAGCGGCCACAACGGAACTCTGCAGGTCTCCTGTTACGGTGAGTCCTTGGCGTGCGGCGGGGAAAACATTGGAGGCGAAACCGGAGAGATACTCCCTGGTCTGGAAAGGGCTTCTTAGGGATGTGGGGGGTGGCTGCCCGGCAGAACAAACCCTACCGGGGTCAAGGAGACCTTGCCCAGCTCCGGCGCGCAGCCCCCTCCCGCCGCAGCGGGTGCCGCCGTGCCCCATGAGTATCTTCATTCCCAGACGGGTCTGGAGCCCGCGACGCCCGCGGGAAGCCGCCCTTCCCGCCGTGTCCCACTTTGCGGTGATCTTAATCGTAATTTCGGAACGGGACCGATGCGCTCCCGCAAAGTGTTAGTTCTTGAGCAGTGCGGGGAACTCCGCAGGAACTGGGAAAGAAAGAGCGGAGCACCGGGCTGCGCAGTGTACTCTCCGCGGGGACCCTTTTCCAAAGGAAGAATTTCTGGAAAACTTCACCGAAATCTTCACTTTTCGCTGTAACGGTCTCTACTCTCTCACTTTCTACCCTAATTGCCACTCCTCTAATTGATTTCTGTCCGGCTGCAGATAACTCCCTCGCATCCTCTCTGCGGGTCATTAGCGGCAATTAAGACACTCCCTCGTGCTGGCGCTCACAGGACAGCCGGGGACGGGGGCGCTTCTTGTGTCGTTTCCGAGCGTGGCTTTAAAAGGCTTCTTCGGGAGGTCTCCGCTGTATCTGGGAGGTTAGGAAAAAAAAGAAAACAAACAAACAACACCCCCTAAAAACAAACAGAAATTCAACAACGAAACAAATAAATCCCCCTGATCAGTTTTCCCCGGAAGAGAAAGTGGAAATGAAATCCCTCTTCCTCACCGTGATCTCTGTGTGGGCGAAGAAGGGCTGCCCCGGCCTAGATCGAGTGCGTCTTCTCTGAGGTAGTCCCCATCCTGAATGAGTCATTCCACCGTGTCCCCAACGGGCAGGGACAGCGATAGGATCGTGTCTCCAGGGAGACCCTAAAACGGACGGTGGCTACGGAGTGAGGGCGCAGGGTAGCCAGGAGAGGTCCGGATCAGGCCGGCAATCCCACTTCTGTACTCTCGCCGTCATTTGAGCGCTCTTTTCCCTCTTTACTTACCTTTTTTTCCTCCCGATCTCTAGACTCAAAAGGGAGCAGAGGCACCATGCCTCTTACCCATCTCCGCTGCGTGCCGACTCGCGTTCAGGCGCCGTCCATCGTCCCCTGCTTGCATCTGAGGTGTCCCCGGATCCAGGTCCACAGCCCCAGTTCCTCCCCGCACAGGTGACTTCCCTTCACGGGGAGTCCTCGCCATACAGCCGTGCTCCGGAGCCGCAGGCACAGCCTGGCTACGGTGCAGCCGGACGGGCAGGGGTCGATCCTGTCCCCCCTCCTCGCCCTGGCCTGCACGGGTCCTTGCCCACAACCCTCCTCCTGCGGGTATCTCCCCATTGGGGCCGCGCAGTGGCATGGGGGCTCTGTTTGAGGGCTTCTTTCACGTTTGTTCCGGCTACGTCTGGAGCTTTTTCCTTCTTCCACGCTCCCTCTTTTCTCCAGCCCTTTCCCCGTTGGCGGACAATTCCCACCGGCGTCGAGGCCTCATTCGTGGAGGCCTTCCTGGGCCAGGTGGGGCTTCACGGGGAAGGACACGATGGGACCGGGGAGTCCCGCGGGGTTGCGGCCCGGAGGGGAGGTTCCCGGTCTTCGCTTGCTCCAGGAGTGGGAGTGCAGGGGAGCCCCCATGCCGTCCTGCCATCCTCTCTCTGCTAACCGGCTCTCTTGTTTTTGTAGGTTGCAAAGCCCAGAGCGCCGGCATAGCCTGTGATGCCACATTACAATTCCCGGTAGAATCACACGAGTTTATTACCCTCCTTAACACCGCCGGGGTTCCCCTGATTTATTTTCAAGAGGGCCTCCACGCTCTCCTTCAGTGGGAGCCCCGCAGCGTCGGCGAGTGGCCCGGACTGGCCCAGACGGTGCTCTTTGCGAGCCCCTTGTGATGTGGCTAGGGACGGTGGGCTGTAATGAGAGACACATGGTTCGGCGAAGATAATTAATAGCAATAGTGATAATAGTAGTGCTTAATGGTTGAAGAGAGAGACTTGCTAATAACAGCCAGACCGGGTTTTCGCAGAGCGGCTGGAACACCCGTAGGCGCCCCTCCGCCTTTTCCTAGACGGTGACACACACAGCGCCGGGCACAGGGGCTGTGCCCCGGCAATCCCGCGACGGGCTAAAGGGACAGGGAAACCTCCGAGTGCGGGTAAATAACCTCGGCGTGGGGGAGGGCGCGGGAAGAGAAAGCCGTATTCGTTGTCCGCAGCGGGCACAAGCGAGGCCAGCCGGGGCGCAGGCATGACACGGCGGGTGAGGAGAGCTATCCGAGGGGTTTGTTCGGGAAGGCGGGGAGCAGACGGCTGCCCCACTGCCTTCCGCCGAGACCCCCCTGCAGCTGCGGTCCTGGTACTGCCGTGCGCATTGTGCAGAGGGAAAGGAGCGCGGCGGTGGCGGCGGGGACCTGTTGTCCGGGCCTGAGCAGGATGCTGGGGTGGTGGGATGCCGTGACCATAAATCCCTCAATTTGAAAAACAACAAAATCCCAAAAGAAGAGAAAAAACCCCCCTAAACAAACAAAATACAAACCGAGGCCGACCAACAGGCAGGCTCTCTCGCCGGCAGATGCTTAGACGGCCGGCTTCCCCCGGCGCTGCGGCGGGCCCGTGGCCCGGGCCGGTCTCCTCATTCCCGGGGGGTGCTGCATCCCGCAGTGCGGCCCCGCAACTCTTGCCTCCGCCTTTCCCCTCGGCGCTGGTAGAAGCCCCGGGCGAGCCCGGAGCGGAGCTGCCGGGCACTGAGGAGGGGGCCGGGCCGGCGGGACATGGCGGGCATGGCACGGCACGCAGCCTGCGAACCGGCCAGACAGAGTGTCCACTCCTTTTTGTTGTTTTTTAATTTAATTTTATTTCTTTAATAAACAAATCTTTTTGAGTTATAAAAAGCCCGAGCCTGCCATCTATTGCTCTCGGCTTCTATTTCTAGACCTAAGCCCTTCTACTGCATTGTACGGATAAATATAGGCAAAGAGCGAGCTGCGTCCGTAAATACACGAAGGACACGGACGGCAATCGTCGGAGCGCTTCCAGCCCGGCTGCTGGCAGGGACGGTGGCATCGGGCGGCCCTGGCTCTCGGCCGGGCTCCCCGCGGCCCTCTCGCAGCGGCGGCTGCCGGCCTGGCCCTGTGGGGCACCCGGCAGGGCTCCTCACGCCCCTGCCCGAAGCCCCCTGCCTGTGCGCTGCGGCGGGCCGGCGGCCTCGCACGGCTTCCCTTGCGTTCCCTGCCGCGAATAGGGGTACGGGTTATTCCGCAAACCGGCACGGGTAATTAAAGCCGAATTCTTAAATAGAAGCCATAGAATCGTAGAATTACCAAGATTGGAAGAGATCTTCAAGATCATCTAGTCCTCAGAACAGGTTATATATCTTGTCTTAAGAGGGAAAAAAGCTTTCGAATGATTTATGTGCTGTAGTAATCTGACTTGCTATTTCTATTGCGTGGAGCTGAAGTAAGTTATTTGTCTTGAAACATATGTATGCACATATCCATATACACACAGAAATGTATACGTATATTGCTGCCTAGAAATATGGGCTGGAATAAAAATCCTTTGTGGAGTGAAGGAGAATGTGATGGGGATGTTTGCTCAAAGGAACCAGGAGAAAGGAAACGGGCTTTCTCTAACAGAGGATATTCTTTAAGTGTGTCGTTATGCAAATAACAACCATTTCTTTTATTTAGCGAGCAAATAAAAAGTGCAGCTATAAGTGCACTTTTATTGTTAGAACTGCAGAAAACCACTGTTGTAGGAATCGGAGGCTCGCTGCATGCTCTTTTAAATTGACACTTTCAATGCATTTCTCCTCCTCCTCCTCCTCCCCTGATGTAATGTAAGCTGCAGGCACGGCAGGAACGAGCTGGCTGGCGGTCTCTCTCTGCCTCCCGCGAGGGACCGCTCGCTGCCAGGCGCTCGGGGCTTCCCGCGGCGCCGCGCGGAGCCCCCGCCGATGATCAAGGGCTCTGCGGCACCTGCCCCCTCCCCCGGCTCCCGCAGCAGCCCCGCGCCCTGAGCGGAACGGGGTTACAGTGTCCGTGTGCTCCCCTTGGGACTCTTGCGGGGCTTTCCGCATGGGGCGATCCCGTGCCCCTGCACCGAGATGCGGGCCGCCCGGCTGAGCATCTCCGCGGGAACCGCTCTGTCGGGAAGGGACTGCGGTCGCTGCCCCGCGCGGGCCAGGGATGCAGAGAACTTTGAGAAGGGCATCCCGCGCTGCGGTGGCCATTCGGTCCTGCCTCCCCTTCCCTCTTCCCGCAGCTTTGGTCTCGGCTCTCGGCTCCTTCCCCGCGGATAAGGGCGCGGGAGGGGTGTGCGCGGGCTCTCCCTGTACCTCTCTCCGCCTGGGTGGGGAGATGCTGCTGCCCTGATCCCCGCGGGGGGCAACAAGGGAGTATAAAAGGGAGAAGTGAGCGAGAGGGAGGCGCGAGTTGAGAAGAGGGGAAGGAGGGAAGGGACGAGACGGGACCCAAGCTGGCATCAGGGAGCAGAAGCCGGCAAGCGGAGCCAGGAGGGCGGGGAGGCAAAGCGAGCTTCGGGGAGCGGGACGGCAGAGTCGACCCTTCCCTCCCGGTGCTGCAGGGCCGGCTGCCCGGCGGGGCTCGGCCGCCGGCTCCCGGCGTGCTGCTGACGCCGCCCTGGCAATAGCCCTCTCTTTTCCACAATAGGGCCACCAGATCTGCCATTCAAGGGTTCCGGCACCCTCCCAGGGAGGGGAGGGAGCTCTCGCCAGGAGTTTGGCTAAGCCTCTGTTTGAACAGACACTCGGAGGTGCGCGATCTCCTCCGCGGAAACCTGCGGGATTTCCTCAGGGAGCCAGACGCGAAGGTAGGGCTCAAGCTCCTTATCCCTAGGGCCGCGCAGGAACGTTTATTCGCAGCTCTTTTCAAAAGGTGTTTTGCGCTTCTCTTGACTTGGACAGTAGATCCGACTGGAGGTTTTTATATGATTCCTGACCTGAGCTGTTTATAACACTCAGGTGTCAAAGGACCGGGAGCCTCCCTCCGCCTGTATCCCTGCCGCTCCCGCCTTGCAGGAAGATTTCTTTTCGTGCTAGAGTTGTTTGTTTTCGACTTGTCCTCTGGTGATTGGAATTAACTCCGCTTTGGCCCTACACTTCTGCAGCGCACGTCTCTGACCTCAGCAGGACGTTACCAGCAACTAGAAGGGTGCGGAGAGAGAGAAAGAGTCTTAAAACTTTTGCCGGTCTTAATTGTTTTGAAAGCAACACAGAGCGGAGCAGATGAGAAAAATACTGATGGGGAG
Source organism: Oxyruncus cristatus (assembly GCA_013399855.1). NCBI lineage: Eukaryota > Metazoa > Chordata > Aves > Passeriformes > Cotingidae > Oxyruncus > Oxyruncus cristatus. Next base: position 2,772,904 of record VXAY01002317.1, read on the forward strand.
AGAGATTTAGAGATGCTTATTGAGTGCGTCTTTTCCTAAGGGTTTGGTGTAGGAGTCCTATTAACAATATATGCTGATGCCAGATAACGCAAATGAGCTGTGTATGTGTTATCTGGAGCTGCAGGCTGTTTATTTTGTGCAGCCTTTTGAGTGTACATTGAGTGTGGCTGCATGACTAACTGGCTAGAGTGATTCACTGGCTGCTTTATGGGTGACTGCTCAAAACACGTTCTGAATCAAAAGAGATTTCTTTGGCTGTGGTTTCTAACCTCCCAAGTTAAATGCACCCAGGGTTTAAGGGGAGCTAATGTGTAGACTTCAGTCCTTCAGATCTTGAAGATTTATTACTGTTCAAAGCCGTGATGAGTTTCCCTTGTAAGCAGGAGGTGGTGTCTGGGAGGCTTGGAGCCAAGGTCCGCTGCTAAAGGACATCTCCAGACTTGTCCACTCGGTCGCTCTAGTTCCCGGCTCTTTAGCCAGTTTCGCTCCCTGGAGTCCTTAAGCTGCTTTATTGTTTGTTCAGGGCATTTCTGCAGTTGCAGCAATTCTCAGGTAAAAAGCGTGATGTGTCCTGGGGCAGTAAGAGTATTTTCTTTTCATTTTGCAGTTGGAAAAACTGAAACTCGTAACATCTGAGTAGCTAATGCGAGGTGAAGCTGTGGCCACTCAGTGGCATCAGTGTGACCTTCCCAGGGCAGTGGCCCCGGCAGAAGGAGGCACTCAGCCGGCTATAGAAGCAGCCACTGTTGGAGTCAGAAACTCCAGGAGTAGAGGTCCTGTGCTTGATTTTGGAAGGGATTTAACTTGGGTTTCTTGACAGCTATGTCCATATTCTGTGCAGGAAGCTGTAGGACCTGTGTTCTTATATGCTCAGGCCTCTCAGTATGTAAATAGGCTCAACCTGCCAATCCACTTTAATGGTCTAGTATTTTAAAAGCAACTCATTAGCGTGGGCAGCCTATATTGGCCAACACAAGATATGAGTTTTGTATTTCAGAAAATGCTGAGAAATCCCTGCCCCAAGTGTCATACGTTTCTGAGATATTCCTCCTACACATTTGAAAAAAAAAAAATCCCATCTCAGTTGTTAATCAGCTTGGAAAGCATAGGTCTAATATCTTCATGTAGATATGTTTTCAAAAGGAAAAGAGATATAGTTCTGGATTAGAAGCCTGAGTAGTAATGCAGCTAATATAGGACCCCTGTGACTTGAGAAACATTTACTAAGAGATGGATGGGAACACTTCATGTGAATAAAGTGTTGGAGTAATTTATCATTGTTACATGTCCCTCAGCTGCCTCAACTTGTAAACGAAAGTTCATAAGTAAAGGAGGAAAGCTACTTAGATATGTTAAATAAATGACCTCCACTTTATTTTCTGTATAAGTTCAGCTGAATCAATGTTATTATACATGCTGGTGAATCTGCTTGGCCATGTTTCTCATTCATGCTTGCAAATCATCTTCATACTTTTACTGTCACAAAGGTAGACATAATGTGAAAGAGAAATTGATATCAGCACAATACTTCCAGGGCCGTTTTTTGGACAAAGAGAGGGATCAGTGAGGAATAGATGAGAAGGATGGAGAGAGGGAGGAACAGAGATTAATGAGAAGAGGCAGGTGAAGAAGAAGAGAAGATATCTTGGATGGGTGATAAGCAGTGACAGAGTCAGCACTATTATGGAAGGTGGTCTGCAACTGATTTTATGTACTACATAAGTATGAACCCACCAGTATCAAATTCTTTATATTGCCACTGAGAATAGCTGTGATTCAACATTTAGTAGCTGCTGTCTTCAAGTCCCAGCAGGATTTAGTCATGACAAGCTGGTATGTCGTGAGCTATGGACTCTCATCTGCACTGATTGAGGACCATTGCATTGCCTAACTCAGCACTAAAAAAGGTCTGTTTGCACCTGATATTTTTTTAATTTATTTATTTTTATTTTTTTAGTGAAGATGTGGTTTAAGTGTTTATCCTGTTACTGTTAATCTGCTTGCTGGAAACAGGTGGTTGAATCAGATTTATTTCTAAATATATTCCTTATTAGCAAGAACTGTGTTCATTAGCTGTAAGGCAAGTATGTAAGCTGGTGATGGAGCCTGAAAGGTAAGCTGGTTTGTTCACTGACAGACAAGATGTGTGCTGAGGCTGTGTGAAAACTGCGTGGGGCTTATGAAGATAACAACCACCTTTCTTCAGTGGAAGTCTGAAAATCCTAAAAAACCTAAGGAGAGGGAGTCAACAGCATCAAGGCCCATCAGTGAAGTGCTATCAGAGAAGTGCTATCAATGGGTACTGAGGAAATAGGGGAAGAGACAGAACAAATGTTTTGGGCAGAATTATGTCTTGGGGAAATAAAATAAACTTGTAAGGCCTCAGTATAACTCCTATCTGATTGCTGTTGTTCCCTATCTGGGCTTTGTGTGCAAGCACTGCTGCTTAAAAGAAATATCTCGTGTCTCATCAGTTCCTCCCTGTAGGGGAAGCAGTCCTCTTGGGACTTTGGATATTGACTGACTGCTTCACTCAGGAGCGGTTGCGGGGTAGGATGCAGTTTCCAAAGAGGGAAATGGAGAACTGTATTCACTCTTTTGATGCAAGAGGGATCAGATAACAAAGGTGCTTGCAGATATCTAATCTATTCAGGATCAGTGGAAAGTGAAAGGAATTCACACCAGAGTCAAATCAAAACAAACCAAAGCTGTACAGTATGCACAGGGAGAGGAGGCACTATCAGGAATTTTCCCAGAAAGGCTCAGAAACAATCAGAGAATGACTCTATGCTGGGACAGTGCCCAGAGAGATCTGAAGGCCCAGCTGCATGACCATGACTCTGTGAGGTGCTGAGGAACATGTGTGACACAGGCCAGAAGTTGTTTTACAAAACAGGGGAAACAGGAAAACATTGCTCAGCCCGAAACTTGATAGGAAACCTGTGCCACAAGAAGGTTTCTGAAAGAAAAGAAAAACATCTCAAAAATGATATCAAAGGCTCAGCAGGGTACCAGCCTGCTGGGCATGGAGCTGGTCTCAGGCTGTTGGGTCTGACAGGTGGGGATCGGTCACCTGCGAGACTGCCTGTTTCCAGTGTGTGTGCCCTGTAACACAAGCATAAGGAGACCCACAGAATCGGGTTTTTCCAGCCCCAGTGATGCCACTCAAGAAAGACTGTGTGAGAGGCTGATCCATGTCCATTCTCACTGTGTAACTGGCTGGGAAGAGGAACTGGACGGAGGAGAGCCTGAGGCCAAATGCTGGAGCAGAGGTATGCTCTACAGCCTGGATCATGGTGCTGGTCTCCAGTTCAGGAGGCTGTGAGACCTTCTGGAGCACCATGTGATTCTTTTCCAACCTTCCCTAGGATGGTGCATGCCCAAACCTCGTCCTGGAGTGGAGTCAGGAGCACAGCTGCGGCAAGGGCCCATAGCTGAGAGCTGAGAAACACTTTGCTATAGACATAACCTGGCTTATCAAGATTTGGTCTGAAACTTCATAAGCAGATTGGAGCCAGATATCAGTCTGAGCTAGACAGGACATAGCCAAATGCTAGAAGGCAAGAGGAAGAAGAGACCTACCTAAATTGGCAGAAGACCTGCAGACATTTTGTATTCCTCATGTCTCCAGTGAGGACTTCCAAGATAAATAGCTGATGGACCAATTGTTAGACAGTTAGGCAGATTGTGCAGAAGGCCAGAAACACTCCATGAAGCTGTGGGATTTATGGCAGAGCTTAAATATTTCGTTTCAACTCTTGAACAGAAGTCGGAAAGCTGCTACTGGAAGAGAGGGAAGCCAGTTGCTTTATATAGGTATGAGGTCCTGTGCTGGAGAAGAGTATTTCCATCCAGTTCATACCACTTCAAGCTAATAGAAGAATATTCTATTTCAGGATAGAAAGCAATGGGGTATTGGCTACAACATCAAACATGAGTGCAGTGGCTCATTTAACTGTGGCTCTGTTGGGGAGGGGAAATATCCACAGAGAAGGTTTTTATAAATATATTGCTTGTCAGGATAGAGCCCTATAAAAATCTACTGAAAGCCCAAACTCAGCTCAGGAAACCAGGAGGACCTGAAGGTGCCGATGCAAAGCTGGGTGATGCCAGTTTTAAATTAAAGTTGAAGCTCTAGTAAGGCTTATTTGTGGCCAGGGTTGGATATTAAGCTGGTGTCCACAGAACCCCACTCATTCCTTGTAGCCTTTAACTAGTTTGGTTTTGTGGCTGGTTGTACTGGAAATCCCCTTTTCCTTGGCCTTGGTGGTAAAAATTGGAATTCTTTGTTGAACAACCTATTTTTGTCCGTTTGTCAGCAGCCCACTTCGGAGGGAGGGCTACGGGAATAGTCAAGTAGCAAGAGAGGGGTTTATCACTTGTGTGATGATTTACAGACATTGCAGTTGCTCGTTCAGGTACTGGTCATTGAAACTAGACAGAAGAGGGAGAAGATAGGACAGTCCAAAATGTAGCCCCCGCATGGATCTGAGGGAAGGCAGGGATTGAGGAAAATGTCCTTGCTGGGGAAAAATGCATGCAGTAGACTGGACTGCTGGGATCCAGGGAATTAATCAGCATAGCCAAAGTGGGAGATGAGCTAACACTCAGCACAGACATCACTGTGGCTGGGACCTGGTCAGTCAGAACCAGGGTTTTCAGCCTGCGGTGTTTTCATTCAAAGACATGGCTTATGTGAAAGGAAAAGTTTTGGGCAATCTGTTTGTGGTGCCTGCCTCTGTGGGCAAGCCCTGAGTTGTTTCTTTGAGCTTGTAGCCAGTTTTTGAACCTCATCTGTTGTCCTTGCTAGAAAAGAAAGCCAGCAAGGACTTTGCTGTATAATACATTAATCAGAGGGTTCTTGTGCCTTACCATTACTAGGTGAGATGTGGGATGTGCCTTACTAGGTTCATTTTGGTTTCCATAGTGAATATCTGGAGGTGAAAATGGCCTTCATGTTAACACAAGTCCATACTTGTCCATACTGTACTGTGGATCTCCCACCACCTGTGTACAGCAGCCTTCACTCAAGAGACCAACACAGTGGGTACTGCATGGTCAGACACCCAGTCCCTGTGGTACTGCTGAGGATATCCTGGCATATGGTCAGCCCTTTAATAGGAACAGACGATGTTTTATGAACAGGCTGCCATGAGCTCCAGGCTGCCAATCTACATTGAACCCAGAGCAAGGTCAGCTTCTGAAGAGAGACTTAGCATACACCCTGGGCAAACACTCAGCCGGGAGCAAAAGGGGCAGTGGTACCCCAATGCCAGGGAAAGGAACACGGCACTGTCAGCCTGCGGCTTTGCAGGGCACTGATCCTGCCCCTGGAGGCTCAGCTGCAGACTTGCCAGGATGACAAAAGCTCCACATGCTCCTTGCGAGAAGAGAAAGCTACCGTGGTGGTGAAAGGAGAGCAGCTGGGCAACTTCAGAGCTAAAGCCACTTCCATTGAATGCAGGTGTAGGTGCCTGCGGGGGTCAAATGGCACTGACACAAGACCATAGTCATGAAAGACTAGTTCTGCCAATGTCTTATTCAAAGGCCTTTTTTTTGGGTAGACACTTTCCTCTGCAGAACAGGAAGAAAAACCTGAGGATGCATCCTTTTTTATCTCCTTTCTTCCACAGTATGCAGGAATGAAAATGTTCCTGTTTCATCCAGTAGATCTCAGTTTGCAAGAGCAGAGTTCAAGGAACTAAAAGTGTCCCTCAAAAAGGCTCGTGGTGTCAAACAAGGTGTGATTGAAAAAAAAACCTCTCTCATTTGGCAACCTTGTCTGCTTTTGACTGTAAACTCTCTTCAGACTAGCAAGGCAAAAGCTCTCTGGTCATGGTGGGAAAGCTTGTAATTTAAAGGAGTTGTATAGGAGATGGGGAGTAAAACAATGTGTGATGAGCACTTGTGAGAGCTTGTTATAACCGAAACACTCAAAAATGAGCTTCTAATGTTTTGTTATGATGTCAAAACCATTGGACATCTTGAGGTTGTAAACCCCTTAGTCAAACCATGAGACAACTGGTTTTGAGGAGAATGCAGACAGACGATGGAAAATCACTACAGGAAGTGTGATGCTTTTCTTGCATGTGTTCTGTTCCAAAAGCAGGTCCCCAAAGATGGGGAGAAACCCTGCTGAGCAGTGTCTCCTGGGGACCCTACTGCAACTCGTTGCTGGTGATGTTGTTGGGCCTTTGCCTGAGGTGGAATCTGCCAGACAATATTTGTTGGTAGCTAGGGATTTCTTTAGAAAATGACTTAAAGTTTACCCAAAAAGGAACTAAGAGGCTGTGATAGCAACCAAGCTTCTAAAGGATGAATTTTTCACCATATTTGGGGACCTAGACATGAAGAACATGCAACAAGGCAGAAGCTTTGAGGCCAAAGTATTTAGACAGGTTTGTCAGATGCTAGTAAGTGCAACAGGAGGTATCCAGCATCCTAAAGAGAATGGAGAGAGGAAGTTTGGCTGGTGCTAGAAGGAGGCATTGAGCCAACTGCATGCCACCTGGCCTAAGACGCCTCCATTTACACTGCCTGGTCTCCCCGTGCTGCTCCTCAAGGCCTTGGTATCTGCCTGCCCCATGTCGGCCTCTGAGAGGCCTTAGTGTGTCTTGCACCGCACCAGAATGAGTGGGCAACTGAATCACTTAAACTTTACAAGAGTGAAAAAGGAGCAGGACTGATCCAGCTATTTTGTTGATCTTAATGACTTTCAGTGTAAAGGGAAAGTACTGTCTGACCCCAGTTCTCCTTTTCAGATATTAACCAGGAAACATAGCACAGTCCTTGCAAGAAGTTCGTAAATCTGGCCTATATTGATCTGACCTTCCTGGACTCTGCAAAAATCAAGTGGAATGGCCCAGGTTTTTCTAAAGAAAATCTGATACAAGTATTGCCTCAGGCAACATGAACATTCTCTGATGTCAGCTTATGTGTGGAAATCAGGGTGATTTCACATCCCATGGAGATAGAGATCTTAGGAGCCCAAAGCAGATAAACCATGGCGTGTAGCAGTGATCATGTAAGTCCATTAACTTGTAAGAGTTATGTCCAAGGAGGAGTTTTGAGAGTAATGAGTGGGTCCTGAAAGCAAAGAATACAGATAAGGATTGAATCTGGTAGAAGTTAGTTCTCTACTGGGGAAAAATAGGAAATGCTCTCATTTAGGTCACAAATTCCATTAAAACCAAAAACTTTGCTGAGAACTCCTTCTCAGAAGGAACTCCTTCTCCTTTCTTCAGAAGAAAAGGAAGCAGCAGCTGAAAGCCTGCAGTAGCATCCCAGTGGTAGCAAAGTCAGTCCAAGCTGGCTCTTGAAAATGTCCCAACAGGAAAATGTGATACTAATATGTAAAAGCCTAATTTGGTTGCTCTGATGCTTCCTCTCTGTGTAGCGGAGATGGAAGTAGGTCCATGCGTCTGGATTCTTCTGGAAGGAGGCTGAGCAAGGTGTCATTTTGCAGGGATGCCTGATGGTGATGAGCAAAGCAGTTTGCTTTTGCTCAGCCCTGTGCCAGAATTATTGACACAGTGGTGTGAGAATGGGCACTAAGGACTTCTCAAGGCACATCCCAGAGCATGCCCAGACCAGGTGGCAGGGTAAGCAGGGGACCTGGCAGTATGGCAGTGATAGCAGTGTAGCACTGTGGTTGAGGCACTATGTACTACAGTTTGAGGTAAATTGGACTGTACAGCAATTGTGCTATCCCTGTTTATAAGCCTCAGCTTCATCAGCTGTAGATGATGTCAGTGGGAAAGAACAGTGTGGTTTAAGCCAATTCAGAAAGCTGCATCTTTGCTTTGGAAAACATAGGATATGAGCAGCAAATACTCAGAGGGTCCTGAATTCCAGGCAAGCCTGTCGTTACTAGCAGGCACAGTGTGCTCTCGGAAGGGCTCTCGGACCTCGTCTTTGAGATGGAGAGCTTCCACAGTTTCCTCTAGCACTAAAACCTTGGCTCTAAAACCCTGGCTCTAAAACCCTGGCTTCTTGGAAGCTTCAGCCTCGTAAGTGTGTTCACTGAAGGAGTTTTGGACTTTGGAGTCACATTATTTACATCTGACTGTATATCTTCTCCTGGGAGCGCTATGAACAAGACGAATTGCAGAAGAAATCACACATTCCCATTTAAGCATTTTTGCCTCTCATGAAGTATGAAAAACCATGACCCAAATGTACTGTGAGATAGTAAATCTCAGAAGACAGCATGTCTGAGATGAGAAGGAAGGAGAAAGCCAGCCACTGCAGCTCCCAGAAGCTTTCCTTGAAAGCACTTTGAGCCCAGAAGCTGGAAATGCTCTGGGAAACAGAGGCCAGCTGGTGCCTAGTGGCCCCACTAATGCCACGAGCCCTCAGACATTGGAAATTGAAGTGTTTATCTGTTCTTCCCAAATTTCATTCTTTTCAGAAGCTTGTAGATAGGTTCATTTCTAAAGAACACAGGCAGACAGCTGCTGAAAAGGGGCCTTGCTTGCTTTTGTCTAGGAAACTCCGAACAGTATGTACCTTTCAGACTGGTGCTTTCAGTGTGTATTGATTTCAGCCCATGTTTTCTGACTGTGTATTTTATTCTCGCCTCTAGGCCATCCTGCCTGCAGCCACTCTTACTGCCTGCTTTTAAAGCCTCCTGTTGCTTCCCACCCAGCTAGAAAAGGCAACTTTTAAGCACTGAAGCTCTGCTTGTGGCCTTGGCATCACAATGTCTTTAGACAGGGACCTTCTGAGCTGGGGGCCATGTCAGCACACAGACACCCACATGCAGATAAACTGTCTCCCAAAACAAGGGCTCCCCTACGGGAGCATTTTGGGAGACAGAGAGCCAGAGGAATAAATACGTGTTATACATGCAAATTGTTAGCAAGGTATGATTTTTTGGGGTCTATCTGGGAACCGGGATTGTTGTTGGGATGATGTTTGTGAGTAATGTTTGGTCAGCAGATTGTGTGTGTTTGTCAACTGGTGCAAGGAGTAGGCAGATGAAAGGGGAACTGTGGTGGTGAGTAGAAGGTAGGTAAAGGGTGGACACAAGAGATGAGTATTTGTTCCCCAATTGTATGAGCACCTCTGGCAGAAGTAGGTTTCTGGGAAAAATCCGCTTTTTCACAAGTTCCTAAAGATGATCCCTGCAAATGTTTGCTAATATTTACTCCACATTTGTAGTCACTCATGTCAGTATGATCCTGCCCTGGAATGTTAACTGGAAGCAAACACAAAAGTGGGCATGAACTCAGGTGATGTGGATACAGTTTTAATTTAGGCTGATTTTCATGGTCATCATCTTTCACGTAGTTATTCAGTTCAGCTGAGAATGAGTGGTGCTCCAGGAGTTCTTCTCTTTCCAAGAGTCATGATTTTTTTGTTCTCTCTTATGAAAGTGTGTTACCAGAGTCACTGCTGTTTGTGTCCATTCCCTGACACTTCCTACCACAATCCTGCATCCAGTTGCTTCTAACTTAAAACTTAGCAGTCTTGCCTAAAATAAATTGTTTGCCTCCAGCTGTTTTTATAAAACTTTTTTTTTTTTAAAGTTCATCTAAATCAATTAAGCTGTTTCCAAGAATGTAACTAAAACTAAGCACATTTTTGTTTTCTTCATGTCAGGAAAAAATCTGATTATGACTCTTTTCATAAGTTCTGTGCTGTGGAGCAAAATCATCAGACTTGCAGTGGAGCTGGGCTTTGGTTAGGAAATGTGCTCTATGCCTTTCCTTTGAAAGATTATCTAACAACAAGCTATAAGGAGCTGTGATTCAAACTCTCCCAGTAGTGGCAGTGTTAATTTTCACACCTCAGATTTCTCATGTTTTGGGATTATTTCCAACTAGGTCTGAACTTACTCTTCTTGCAGTGTCCCCCAGTAGTTGGTCCAGCCTTTCTTGGATCCAGGAAAAGTATGATGCCACGCAACCAAGGACCATTCCCAGCCGACAGAGGCAGTCCATCAGTGCCATTGGAGTCACACTGCTCCAGGCAACATCTGCAGAAAGTACACCACCATCTTCTCCCTAGAAAAATTTGATCCCAGAGTGGCTTTATAAAGGAATTTAGTGATGCAGGTGATGATCAGAGATCCACATCTTGGCCTGGCCTGGTCACTACCAAGTACAGTGAGTGACCAGACCCCAGTAGCTTTGGCAGTCAGGGTCAAGTATCTGGAGAGAGCACCCTTAGATGGGCAAACACTATGGGTGCGTGGCTCAGCGAGCACAGACAATCTGGGCAAAGAAGTGAACCATGGAGGGGGAGAAGAAAGTAAAGATCAAATACTCTTGGCTCATGCAAACCTACTTCTGTTTTTTTGTTTGTTTCTGTTTTTTGTTCATTTGTTTGTTAGTTTGCTTGGGTTTTTTTCCCTGTTGACAATTACATGTGTTGCAAGGTGAAGTGGTTCTCAAGCAAAATATATCTCTTTCTCTAAGCTCGGAGTGCACAGCACTCTGCATTACTTGACAAGCACAGTTTACCTTTTCAGCAGTTGACGACTCAATTTTCACAAGTAAGAGTAAGTAAACTTTTGTGGATGTTTTCCTTGCTCAGTATTACCTAATGGATTTTTTTTTTAATAGCTGTCATTTCATTTGCATCTTGCTATTCTAAGCTCAAAATTAAAAATGTAAGTTGCAGACTGTGAATACTATTTGTTATTCATTTACCAGAGGAATCTTAGGCACATTCATTCCATTTCCTCTTAGTGCCTCATTATCAACAAACCTTTGCCTCACTTTACTGTTTCTGTAAATCATTTTCATCCCTTTCATTTGAGAACCACGTGTTTGGGCTCTTGCACAAATGTCTCATGAGAGTAATAGGTGAAGTCATGTAGTATCAATTTTACTCCTTGATAAGCTGGCAAAACTTCATTAAGAAGGGATTATTGAACAACACATAAGTTGTTTTTTTTTTGATGAAGAAAGCATTGCACTTAAACCATGAAGCAAGCAGAGTTTTGTAGGATTTTACCAAGCTGGCTTGTGTCAGTTATTGGTATCATTCAAAAGACTTAGATCAGCCTGGCTCCCACAGGCAATGTATACCTTCTCTCTTCTGTGATATGAAGGATGTGGAGCTAACAATGCTCCAGAGGTGCCCAAAACTGAGGAGAAATGAGGGAGAGTCTCAAACATTCTTTCCCTACTCCTCATAGCCCCAGCAGAAACAAATGCAAGGCGCGAGAGTGTAGTGTCCTGACTCATGGCGGGCTCCCATTGGAGGCTGCATGGCATTGGCTCCTCATGGCAAATGCCAGTGGTGGACATAGGCCCAGAGTCAGATAGAGGTAGGGAAGATCGTGTGCCACAGAGGCTGGAGGGATCCCACACAGGCCAAGAGCTTATTAAACCTCAGTTTAACTGGAGCTGAAATATGTGCCTCTAATGCAGGGCAGCAGAGGTTAACAGAGTCCTTTCTGTAGACATTTTATGACACTCTTTGGGGATACATATAAGAAGGCTGGGGTGTTCTGAATAATTTAAAAAAATATTTGTTTAGACTGTGTCAGGGTCAATTGGAGTCTTAGACAGATTTTTCTTTCTTTGCTCTTTCTCCACAGCTACAGCGTAGACATGCTATAGTTCATGGCCAGGCCATACAGTGCATCTACGTCCCCTCAATACCTCAACACAGCTCTCAAGATCAGTGAGACCTTGAGGTCACCATGTACCCCCTGCACTGCATGTGGGCTCATGGAGACCAGGGATGACAGCCCCTGGCTAGCAGGGGTTGCTGCTGCCCTTGGACCTTGTCAGGAGTCCAGGCTTCGCCGTCTCCATTGACACCAGCATCTCCTCTGCAGGAAACCCCATGGGGCTGCAGCACTGGCCCCACCTCATGATGAGGGTGTAGAGACTGGGGGAACAACCTATTGATCTCAGGTTTGCTGTTAGTTATTGTGCCTTCCTTCTTGGTTGGAAAGCTCCCAATTTGGTCGTGCTGCTTCTTGCTTCAGTTTGTGATTTTGCTGCCCTCTTACTCTCTGCCAGTGAAAGCTGATGCCAGTCCGTTGCCCAAGCTCAGTGACTGTGAATTAGTGAGTTTGGTAGCCAGAAACCTAATTTCTTTTTGGAATACTTCTAAAAGCCTAGTGCTTGTAGGAATTTTCCCAGACCTGGCTGGCCTTGAGTTTTGCGATGTGCAGTTGGAATGGAAATAAGTTATAGCTGTGCTTCCAAGAACAGTCAGGTTTGTGGAAGGCTGACAGTTTTTCTTCCCTCATCTGGGCCTTTCTTTACTAATCAGCTGTATAAAACTGAAGAACAGCAGAACTACTTTGTTAAAAAATCTGGCCCAAACTTTGGCTCAATGTTTAAACTCAACTCTTTCTGTGGTTCAGTGATGTTCAGCCAACTTTGTGTGTTTTCTGCTTTTACTCCAGTTTTCCCATCACTCCTGCTTTCCAATTTCCAAGAGAAACTGATAGCACCCAGATCCCCCTGAGATGCCCTGTACTTGGGTATCACTGGGGGTGCCACATCATCTCATCCAGAGTCCCCAGGTCTTCTCCACAGGGGCACCTGTGGGTCCAAACTGGGAAGCATGAGGAGCAGCACAGGAGCTGTGTTGGGAGGATTTGTTGGGGCTTGCCTGACTGCCCATCTGAGGTACATAATGCTGCACTTTAAGCGTAAGGGCAGTCCAGGGACACACATATGCTGCTGTGCCCTGCAAATTAGGGCTGCAGACTGACTGTTTCAGCTGGGCAGGATCTGCTCAGACACCTCTCTGGCCAGGGTCTCTCAAGCCTTCTCAAGTTCATCTATAACTAATTTGAATCAGGACTCCATAAGCAGAGGCAATTGAGCTCTTGCTCAGCTCATTACAAAATGGCCCTAATCTCCCTCCTCCTGCCCCTCTTCTCTGCTGGTGATTTCAGGTTTCAGCTCCAGCCCTGCTGCCAGCAGCACAAAACAGGCACCTGGAAGTCACCTCTGGGAGGCAGCTGAACTTCAGCAATGCATTGCTGCCTCTGCTGAGAAGAGTTTGCTTTTGCAAAGCAGACAGACAGAGAAATGCTGAGAGACAGACTGACAGACTGACCGACTGACCGACCAACCAACCAACCAACAGCATGAACAGTGTCCACGCAGGTACAGACCCACAGGATGGGGTGAATCCCTCTGCAAGCTGGCAGTAAGGATTTAAACAGTGCCATAGACAGACATCAGAGCAAGGCTCAACTCCCTTCAGGCAGTTTGTCTCACCAGCCTTCCTCACCAGCTCGAAGTAGCGTCCCCCCACTCCCCTCTTAACTAGAGGGTGATTTATATCTTCTGTCACACGTGAGGACTGATGGTGCCTCACTGGGCATGTGGTTAGCGTGGAACACACATTGAGATGTGGAAGACTGCACCAGTGCCTCATGCCTCCCTCTCACCTGGAAGGAACAGATGTCCTGTTCAGCCAGTGCCCAGACGTAGATGGATATTTTAGGGGAAATGTCCAGGGCATTTTGGGGAGAAGAGGGAGGCGCTGACTGATTGTGGGGGAAAGCTCTGGAGGAGATGACAGCTTGCAGTGAAGAGCCCCCTTTTCTCTTGCACTGGTTAGGCAAGGCATCTTTTCAGATCCTTGCAGTGGCAAAAGGGCACAGGTGAGGTTAAGATGAATACATAAGTCTGAATCTGATGAGAACACTTATGTTCTTCCTTTCTGAGGGAGCTTAGCTGTAAGCCCTGCCTCACCCTTATCTGTCGCTCACAACTGAACAACTCTCAGTGCTACCACAGGCACTGAATGGCACTGCCTGCTGTCAGCCTCAGAGCTCCCTAGTGCTTATCTTTCCCTGCTTCAGGTACAGGGCCTGGTTTCACAAGTCCCTTCAGTGCAGGGAGGGGAGTTGAATCGTGGCCACCTTAACCACTGTCATCATGTAACTTGGCTGGAGATAGCATCCAAGCAGGGGAGGAGCAACCTTGCTGTATCTACATTTTTCTAAAAGAAGCACAACACTGAGAGAACTGAATGATCTGAAAGTAAGACAGGTGGATGGGGCAGATCTTGCTCCAGATATCCCTGTTGCTGACAGTAGGGATATCCCAGCAGGGAAACTCAGCTCAGACAGGAGAGGAACAGAGTCCCCACATTGGGACAGAGCATCAATATGTGCAAAACCCTACAGTGTCTTTCTGTGGAAAACAAAAGTCTCCAGAAAACAGCACTGGGGACTTTTCTGTTCTGCCTTTCACTTGGGCAAGGGTGTGTGGACCCTTTTGGGTTGAAATCCCAACAGACAGCTACTGGCCTGTGTCTAAGTGAGATACCATTCAATACTTTCTCCAATATTAGTGATGCTGATTTTTTTTCTTAATGAGATCACGCGTTCTGTCTATTTAGTATTGAGCCAAGTTTTCAGAGCAGTTAGGTGCTTACATCTCCTTCTGAGGAACTTGAGAAAAGCCGAGACCCTCAGGCAACCACTGCCATGGCAAGGCAATGAAGGACTGCTTTGGAAGGAGGAGATTACTTATCCAAAAGGTATCAAAATCAGAGACAAGAGGAAACTGAAAGCCCTTTCAAGCCCCCTTCCCATCCTTGCCTGCCTTGTCCATCTTTCTTGGCTGGCATACACTTGAGATGTATCAGTTCAGAGGTACTACACGGCTTTTGGTTCACATGCACTGTTTTAGGAAGTAGGACACAGCAGAAACCCACAACTATTTCCCAGCTGTTTGTAACATACCTACAGTGGTAAATAAAATAGACATTTTAAAATGCAGTAGCTGACCCATCTCATCTGTCATACTTTCAAGCAGGGCTTTGCATATAGCCTGGTGTGCTGCAAACCTGTAGCTGAATACCCCCAGCCCTGCAGCTGGGGCTGCCTGTGTGGGATATAGTGACGCTTTGATGCCACTGAAGGGGTTGTCACCTCCCTCTGTTGTCACTTAAAAAGTCATCTTGTGGTTGGTCCTGGCATATCCCCAAGGCAGGGGGTGTGTCACCCCCTGCAGACACTGAAAACCTTCAAGTGTCAGAGAGGAGAGAACCAAATCACTAGGAAATTAATGGGCTCTTCAGAGAGAACTGAGATGCCTAGCTCCAGAATATTTGGCGTATCAGAAGTGAGGAAGCCGTGATACACAATGGAGCAGTTTCATTTTCACAGAATCACAGAATATGCTGAGTTGGAAGGGACCCACAAGGATTATCAAGTCCAACTCTTAGCCCTGCACAGGATCATCCCCAAGAGTCATACCATGTGTTTCTGCCAGTGGAGGCAAAGGCAGTACATTTTCTTGCTCTTTGTCTTTCCTTATATCACATTCTGGGAGCCAGAAAGTCAGCTGCAATTATAGCAGGTTGCTAGAAGCCTTTTTGTGCCTTCAAAATTTGCTAGTCAGCACTTTCCTGCTGTTCAAATGAATGTGCTACATGAAGAAGGACTTGGAGCATAAACTGTGCCTTTTACTCTAGCCACAGCTTCTATGCAGAGTTTTTAGAAAATATTTGTTTATGTAAAAGCCAGTTTTGTTAGCATCCTTTAAAAAACATGAGCAAGCAGCACATTTTGCATTTGTACGGACAATGCTGAGCTTTCCCCAAGTAGCCAGAGGGTGTGTGAATCCAGCTAATCAGGCAACAAAGCAATCCATGCCCTCAAAACCAGATGTTTGTATTGGGGGAAAAAAAAGTTCAGAAAAAAAGCAAGAAGAACAGCAACTTTCACAAACAAATAACACACATTTTCCCCAGGCTGTGATATAAACTTCTCAGCAGCACTAGAGTTAATGTTTATCAAGCTGTCTGTCCCAAACCCACAAAGTGATTTAATCCAGGAGAACTAGCCAGGAACAAGAGGGCTTAAGTGCAGGCAGGGCTAAGGTGGATTTGATTCCCATGGAAGCATCTCTCAGGCACACAGTGGAGATAGAGCCAGTGACCTAAGTTATACACTGCCTTCAGGGCCACCAAAAGAAAGCTTATGGACTCACTGGTGTAATGTGGCACCTTTGGCACTCTTCCCAGACTGTTTTTCAGAACAGAAGGAGTTTTTGAGATATTTCTGCTCCAGGCCTCAGCATTATTCCTGCACTGTGATCAGAAAAATAAGTCTCTTCTTGAAAAGAGGAGCCCTAGGTGTGGTCAGGAGGAGCACAGCAGAAAGAAATGCTGCTCTCCCTCTTTCATCCTACAAGTAGGGTTTTCTGTAGGGGTTTGCTCTGTCTGTAATTAGCTCTTCCAAGGTCGTCAGGTATTTCACATCTACTTTTAGCCTGTGAGTTCCACTATGTCCCCCTCTTTGCTGTAGAGCCTCAGGAGGCTGCAGGCAGCAGAGCAGCAGTGCCAGAAGCTTTGACAGGCTCAGCAGAGATGGATGGTGCCCATGTAGATGAGAACATTCATGCAGTGGCTTCCTGAGCACAACGGGAAGTCGATGAATCACAGACTCACAGAATATGCTTAGTTGGAAGGGACCCACAGGGATCATCATGTCCGACCCTTAGCCCTGCACAGGACCACCCCCAAGAATCACACCATGTGCCTGAGAGCACATGTCCAAACACTTTTTGAACTCTCTCAGTGCTGAGACCACTTCCCTGGGGAGCCAGTTCCAGCACTCAATCACCCTCTGGGTGAAGAACCTTTTTCTAAAATCCAACCTAAACTTCCCCTGACATGACTTCAGGCCATTCCCTCAGGTCCTGTCACTGGTAACCACAGAGAAGAGATCAGTGGCTTGGCTCCCCCACCTCTTCCGCTCAGGAGGAAGTTGTAACTGCAATGAGAAGGCTGTACCGCAAGCACAGCAACAGCCTAGACTGTGTGCCAGCCTTCCTTCAGGTTCTGCAGGATCAACCAAATGAGGTCCCTGTCTGGGACAGACGGACAGGTGATGTGTTCACCTTATCCAGAGTTGAAATGGACATTCTCCAACCAATTTCTGCTTTTGTGTCCTATGTAGACTTCTACAACTCACATTTAAGCAATGAATGCTGCCCAGTTTTCAGTTGGGCCCAAGAGTGAAGGTATGATGAGGCATCTGATCATCACTAATAAAATTGGTGATGCCAAATACAGCTAAAAAAGTGTGAGTCTTCTCTCCATCCTTAAACCCTTATCTACATGTGCAGACTGCAAGATGACTGACTCCCTGAACAGAAATAAACCTTAATATTTGGGTCTTTATATGTCTAAAATCCAACCACTCCACTTCACCCCATATAACCCTAGATGTGGATATTTTTTAAATTATAGTCTTGTGCTGATTTCTAATCTTCAGTGACAGACAGGAGGCAGAAGGCTGCAGCAGGCAGCTTAAGAACAAGCATAATGGCTTCAGCATGTGTTAAGGCAAGATCACAAGAACCGGATAAGGTTACTATGGCCGACCAAGTCCTTGAGGTGTGCTGGCTGGGCTGTGGAGCAAATCTGCCTTGGTGAGAAGTGTAGAGTACCCTGCCCAAACCATATCTAGGCAAAATTTTAGCACTGGTATTTATGCAAGAGTAGAGAGAATGACATTAAGAGCCAGAACTGGATTTAAAAAGTATTCTGAAACATCTGCACTTTGTGGTGTTTTGGGGGTTTTTTTAATGCGTCATTGCAATGAAGAGTCAGACCATGGCTACGCAGACAGGGCGAGGTACCCTGAAATGGCCACAGAATATGGGGATGGGCAGGGGGAATACCCCTGTGCCCACACGTGGGCAGGAAGGCAGAAGGCCCCTATGTCATTTAGCATGGGAGCAGAGAGGCAGCCTGGTGCAGCCGCATGTCACTTGTGCCACGTGCTTTGGACATGGGTTGTCCACCAACAGGCAGCCTCTCTGAGCTGCCATGTGCCAGTAGGTGTCCCAGGCTATGCTTGAAGCTTCCCAAGGCTGGGATAGCATAAACTCCTCACTGAGACTGTAATAGCTTGGACATGATGCTGACAGAGCAGCACATTGGCAATGCCAAGATCCAGGCTTTTTTCCTGGAGCTCATGGGAAACTGCCCTGTGCTGGCTGTGTCTCTGGGTTTTGTTGGCCATATAGCTGTCTTGCATCCTTATGGGCTGTGGGACTGCAATCACAGAATCAGTGTGAAGGAACCTATCATGAAGGAGCTGTGGCTTGTCATGCATGTACTGTGCAAAGCAGACCTATCTTTTCAAGTTGGGCCCAAAGCTGTGTGTTGGAAATGTCCCATCCTACACTGCCATGTGGACGCACCAAGCTGACTTTGCTCTAAATTAAATTTCACGGGTAAGATTGTACATACTGAAGATTTTACTTCACCATCCTCACAAAATAGAACACTTGAGGAACAAAACAGATACAAGTTGTGAATTCAAACATTCTGACAGCATGATCAAAATGACCGTTCCCTCAGGATAGTGTCAGCAGAGCAGCGTGATGCTTGGCTCCCTCAGGGGCTTACTTACCTCATGGCCATGTATGCCACATGGTCTTGTGTCTCCTGCGCCCCCTTTCTCTTCTGTAGGGTTCCCAGGACAGACATGGTGGGATTGAAAAGGCATAACCCCTCCAGGTGAACTGGGGATGCAGGCAGCCCTCCTGCCCAAAAGGAGCTGAGAGGTGTTTGGTGCCCACAATGCCCAGTCATCCTGAGCTGTCCCTGCCCATTGGCAGCTGACACAAGGTGACTCAGGGAAGGTCTTGGCAGTGCTGATCGTCTAACAGGCACCAAGGCATTGAGAAAGCAGGTTACAACTGTGGGAAGCCAGAAAACATCCTCCTTCTACTGCTACAAGAGCAAGGATGGAGTCGTAAGCAGTGAAGGAGGCACCAAGCAGTCCTGTCGGGCTTGTAAGGGTGCAATGGTGCTCACATTAACTCCTTGTCATGGAGATCTTCACAATATGTAACTCAAGGTCTCTCTAGGTTTGATTAGAAACAGACACCCCAAACTTTGCACTGAAACTTTGAGGCCATCTCCAGTTACAGGAAGTCTGGGCATATCCATATGCAGATGTATGCAATTTGTTTCACTTCAGCAGCTAGCGTGACTGTTTTGAGGTCAGAGAGCCTGTTTCTAGGGAATGAGAGTTACTTCTTGGGATGCTCAGCTGAGGATGGATGCACGCCATCCCCTCCCTACACTGTTGTCCTGCCCTTCATCCCACAGTTGCTTCCCCTCTCATTGAGTCAGCTCATCCCTGCCAGGGCCCTCAGGGGCTAGAGGTGAAGAAGCCCATGTCTGCTGCAGTGCAGGAGCATGGCAGCAGCATGGCTGAGCTGGCAAGGAGAGCTCTGGACTGGCAGGCAGGGGAATATCCATTGTGTGCACAGCAGGGACAGCCACTCGCTCCTTGGGGCTGATGGTTTGGGATGGAGGTAACTATCGCTGCTGAAAGTTCGAGGCTCAGCTCCCAGCTGCAGTTTCAGCTATGCAGTCAATGAAATTAGAACAGATCCAGAGCTTTTCTGTGTGTATACGTTTCTGCATACCCTTTCCCAGCTAGCCAAGCTGATCAAGCAGATAAGAAACAGCAGAGGAGTTCCCAAGGAAAGGTCTCAGGTGTTATGTTTGCTGCCGCTGGACTTGCAGGGCACCTGGGAGTTTAGGGAGGGAGCCAGCACAAAGCTGTGGGGGTAACTGTACTGGGCTTCCTTGTATCGTAAATAATAAAAGAAAGAAGGAAAAGAGAAAAAAAAAATCCTGGAATGTTTTCATATATTTATTGCTCTGTCTCTACCGACTCTCACAGGCGGTAGTCCATTGCTGCAGACTTCCTGGAACTGTTTTATTTTCAGCTGTGAAATTTATAAATACCATGTCCACATCATATGATTTACTGAGGCTGCGGGACAGGGCCTCTTTTGGACAGGCCTGCCCACCTGCATGCCCCAGGAGCGGTGCAAGAGATCAGCTGGTCAGAGAAGGGAGGTGCAAAGAGGAGGCAGGGTGTCAGTCCCTGGCCTAGACACTGGTCCTGGAATCCAGGGAGTATAAATATTGGCAAAAGATTCCTAAGGATCAAAGCAAAGACTGCTGAGACAGACAACATCAGACTTTGGAAAGCTTTACAGGGACCTCCTCAAAAGCCTGAGGAAACAGTATCAGAGAAAGCAAGAAACCTGAAATCACAGTAGGGTGGTAGTGGCAGATAGGTCCTGCAACTGCTACCTTCATCCAAGGTCTGCTTTCAACCCCCCTGTACCAACTGGACAATTTTTTTCTCAAAACCCTTTCATAGCTCATCCTCCCAGACTTAAATCTGGTCCTTCTTTGCGCTTGTGCCCGAGGGTGACAGCTACATTTCATCCTGGTTTTATCCCAATCACTTCAACACAGTTTTTCAGCTGCAAGAGCAAGAAATGAGTGAGGACATGCACACCTTCTCACAAGCTCGTTCATGGGCTTTTGGCTGTGGAGACATGACAGCTGTTCACAGAAGGGCTAAACTCTAAATATACAGTAAATTAGTGGAAAGATGTAACAAGAGATAAGTGCTGGAAAAAATAGAAATTGCCAAAGACACAGGCTAAGATGTCTGAGCTGGCATTAATGACCCTGGATATGACACTGCTGGGGAAAAGCTCCCAGTGGGGACATCACTAAATGGTGGAGCTGTTTCCTAGAAAGACTGATCCTGGACTGGTAACATTTAAAAATAGGCTAATGTGAAATTAAAAAAAAAGGTCATCCAGTTGATATACTTTTTGCTTGGTAAGAGGAGCATGAATAGGAAGTACCACTGTACCACCTCCCAGAAATTTCGGAACTGAGATTAGTGGCTCAAGGTTAAAACCTGCAATAGGGCTACCATGTTTTTTGTTGAAAAATCCCAGCCAGAAATGTGTCCAGGTGTGACACTAAGCGGTGCAGCATATGTAGGCAGGCTGTTGTTCACACAGATCCCTCTTTTTCTGGTCTGGGAATGGCCCACAATGCAGAGCAGTGGCCTCAGACAAGGGAGAGCCACGGTCAGTTGCCAGGACCTTCCAGGGTCCTGCTTGCGTAGCAGCACTCTTGCTAATGAAGGGGTCACCACTTCCACTGGAGGCAGGAGGTGGGCAGGAGAGGATGCTCCATCACAGCACACAGGCCTGAGGATACATATGCCCCATTATAGAAGCTCAAAGCTGGTTTTACTTGTAGCTGCTAAGCCTTAGAGAGGAACCAGCTTACTGGTTGAGTGGTTTAAATGACCTCCTCCTATATCACCGTACTGCTGTCATACATCATGTCCCATTAATTATTAATTGTTGGGGATAGTCAGGCAGGAACATCTTCCCAGGCTGCTGTCAGACTCCTCTCATTTCCCTCTGCCCCACACACAGGCTGGGGTGTCTCAAATGTAGGTGTCTGTAGGCGTCTCACAATGTCCTTTTCTGTGACACTAAGCCCCATTTATAAATTCCTTGCCGAAAGCACTGCAAGTCCTCTTAGAAGGCTGTGGGGTGACTGTGGAGTATCAGTCAGGAGCACCTCTGCTGACACACCACCACTGCCAGGAGATGTAGGAGAAGAAAGCAGGCCTAACCAAGCACCCCTCATGGCTACTGGGTACTGTGCTATTCAGTAGGGGAGCACCAATGGGCTGGTGACCAGGGACCTACTTGATGCAGGGAGCAGATGGGTTCCTCTATGCTCAGAGACCTTTCCTGTGGTGAGGACCAAGGAATGCAGTGCTCTGCAGGGTTCAATCCCAATGTGGGTGTTGGAGAAGGGTATGACTAGGTTGTGTGCATATGAGTGCACAGGGCTCATCCTTCCACCTGTCTCTTGGAGTAGCTGGCAGAGCTTGCCGCAACTTCCTCTTCCCCATCTGTGCTGGCCTCTGTGGCCTGCGATCAACCTTTCTGCCAAAACAGCCACCTCCTCCCTTGGTTACAGCCTGTACCACCCCAAAGCTGAGCTCCAATACCTTCCAAGTCAAAGGCTGGCAGCTTTTCTGCACCCATGGCAGCCCTCTGCCTTGTCTTGCCCCTCTCCTTCCTCTGCCCAGGCTTGGTGCCAACCTCTCTGCCCACCTTCGGGAACTGCTGCTCCCTGCCAGGGTGCTAGCTTTAACTAATTGAACCAACTAATTGGTCAAAGTATTTACATCTGTTTCCTTCTCTTCTCTCTCTCCACCCCCTGCCTCTGCTCAAACCCGCCTTCCTCTCCTCTCCCTGCTCTCCCACCCAAATAGGTAAAGACAGCGCTTTGGGAGAGGCCGACTTGCAGCCGAGCTCTGACCCTTCGGGAATGGACAGCAGCTACCTCAGCGTGAAGGAGGCTGGGGTGAAAGTGCCCCAGGACAGGGCCAGCACAGACCTCCCCAGCCCCATGGACAAGGCTGACTCAGAGAGCAACAAGGGCAAAAAGCGGAGGAACCGCACCACCTTCACTAGTTACCAGCTGGAGGAGCTGGAGAAGGTCTTCCAGAAAACCCACTATCCCGATGTCTATGCCAGGGAGCAGCTAGCCATGAGGACAGACCTCACCGAAGCTCGTGTACAGGTACGGGGGAATGGCCTGGGGCTGGGTGAGGGGTGGGTGAGCTGCAAACAAGCCCTGAGGTCCCCTGCAGCCCCACCATAAACTGCAGGCAGCTGGGCCCTACCCAGAGGCTGTGCCACAGGCTAGCATGGCTCTCCAGCAGGGACAGGGCAGCGAGGTACATCCACATCTGACACTAGCATCAGCTCCCTTATTTGGTCTGGTATCCTGTGCTCCAGTGTTCAGAGAGATGCCTCTTGCTCCTGAGCTAATGGGACAGCAGGCAGGTAAACCTCATGGCCACCCACAACAAAGCTTTCACAAAAAACACTTTTTTTTGGGAGACTCACCGGGGACACAGGTTCATTAGTCTGAGTGGGAGCAAGCTTTTCCACAGGATGGGCTCTTTCTGGCAAGATGGGGATGCAGACGTGATCAGGACCTCAGTAGCAGAGAGTGTGAGGGGATACAGAACAGGCAGCTCTCATTGCCTGCTTGGTTAAGTAGGTGCTGAGGATGCATGAAAGCTGGAGACCTGGAGACAAAAGGTGCACCCACCACCTTGGGATGAGCAGGAGAGTGAAACAGCTACACTGTTGACAAACTTCCAGCCACCTCCACCCACAGAGGTGCCGGCTCCCATAAACTAGCTCCCCCAAACTAACTGGAGGGTCCAGCAGAGCCAAAATCCACATCAAAGGAATTTAACAGAAGGCCTGGCGGGGCTCAGAAGCACATGCAAAAAGGAACAATCATTGCATGGAGCATCATTGTGTGGAGCAGACATCCGCAACTCATGCCTTGGTGGCCAGCGCTTTCTCTGGCCTAGCTAATCCTGTAACTTCCGTCTGCAGGCATTTGTCAGCTCACCATCACCAGAACCTGCGTTAACATCAAGAATGTTGGTTAAGGCATGGCGCTAAAAATCACAAGGTCACGGGTTCCATCCCTGTATGGGCCATTCACTTAAGAGTTGGACTCACTGATCCTTGTGGGTCACTTCCAACTCAGAATATTCTCTGATTCTGTGATTTACCTGAACAGTTGGCCTGTGGAGACTCCTGATTGTATCTCTTACACCAGGCAGACTCCTGACTCCCAGCTCCCAGGCAGCCCAGCTTGCCCTCTGCTTTAACCTTTACAAGTAGTTGTTGCAAACAGTCGAAGCAGTCAAGCCAGCATCCATGCTTAAGTCCGTTTTAGTCTGTGCCTTCACTTCCAGATTCAGTTGGAAGCAGGATTTTTCTTGTCTGCTTCCTAAATTGGTTTGCAGGGCTTGTGTGCTCTTCTTCCCCACAGCTGTTTCTCTTCAGGCTGGACACGGCTGCATTTCAGTAGGAAGCAGCACGATTCCCATTGGTCCCTAGTATAGCATGCTGAGCACTGCAGGATGGGCAGAGGAAGGCAGTGCTACAAACATCAGCTCTTTACTTCTGTCATTGGATGAAGCCCTTGATTTCCCAGGAACACATCACAAGTGCCGATGGGGTCTCCTGGGAGGCCAGGCACAGCATCTGGTTACGTGTTGCACAGTGCATGAAATTTCTCTTGCTCAGGAATGAGAATGAGGTGCTGGAGGGTGGCAAGCTTCTCCTGCTTGCTTCTGAGCCAGGGTGTGCAGCTAGCATGTCATCCCAGCCAGCACGCAGGGCTGATAACAGAGCCAGGGCAAGTGGGGCAGATGCAGTCTACAAGTTCCTTACATATGACCCATGATCCTGGGGGGGTTTCCCCCACTGGATAACACTTGAGCTGAGAGCAGAAGCACCTTACCAGGCAGCCAGGAGGATATCTGGCAGAGGGGGATTTCACCTTGTCCTGAGACAAGTGCCCCCCCCCAGCAGCCTGTCGCCATGGCTCCAGCGCACACCTCTCACTTGGGGTGGTGATGACAGGGCTCGTGTAACGGAGCGGCTGAGGGACTTGTCCAAGTGGCCTGGCGCTCGAGCACTTACCCTGGGGTGAAAGGGGTCAGCACTTGCATTTCAGTCATTCCCCTGCTCTGCTGGGAAGGGCCCAGTCCCCTGGGCTGTGGGCTGGCACCCAGCCACCACCTCATGACGAAGGGCTGCCATGCTGTCAGTAGACATGCAGACTCCCTGTCACTGGAGAGCAAGAACCAGCAGGCCTGTGGATGCTGGCTGGGCAGGCTCAGGGCACCCCATGTGCCAGGTATCTCACATGTGTTCCCGGGGAGCTGGGGCTGCTGGCTCGTGAACTGCTTAGCCTCATCGTGGCAGTGGCAGCCCTTCAGGAGGCATGGAGGTGCAGCCGGAGATGGCACAGGGCTCTCCGGCTAATGGCACAGGGCTGCACCTCCCATGAAGGAAGCTTTTGGAGTCAGAGCCTTAGTGAATCATGCCAGTGCCGGTCTCCAGCTCTGGGTTGTGTTACAGCTTGTTTAGGTTTTACGTTGGTCTCCCAATCCTCTGGGCAGCTCTGCAGAGGCCTTCCAGTGCCAGCACTGCAGCACTGAGGGCCATCAGCTCACAGCCAAAGAGTAGGTACAGGCATGGGGCAACACCTTAGGAGACTAAACGCCTAGGGCAAGGACCAAGAACCAGGGGCTAGAGGGCTGGAAATCACAAATTAGCCATGAGCCCCTTACTACTTTCCCCCTGCAAGCCAAATAGCTGTTGTGTACTCAGACACCCTTTGCCAAGCTGGCAGAGGCTCCAGCTGCTGTGGGGTATTGGGGTACACACCTATGGCAGCCGCATTGGCTTTGAGGGAAGCTCAAGAGTCCCTCTCCCAAGGAAGGTATGGTCATATAAAGGATGCCAAATGTCCTAGAATAATTTCATGGAGGCCAGCTTCAGCTGCCTGCAAGGCTGAACTGAGCAAAGGAGAATGGCAGGAAGGTGAGGCACCTAGCAGGTCTGAGGTGTGATGCTCCCTCCCCCAGCCGAGCCAGCTTTTGGCTGGAGGTCATCCCCTCTGGCCGGACTCCCTGGGGAGCATAACCAGCCACACTGCAGGCAGAAGCAGATGTGAAGCCTAGACAGGCAAGTGGCAGCTCTGATTTTTCCAACCCTTTCCCAAGCTCACGCTTCATTAGTGAAATAGCTGCTAGCGTTCTTGGTGCCTGGAGAAGAGCCCATGCCAGCAGCATGCATGGGGTGGGCTGCGCTGTCTGTGAAGTGGTGGCATTCCACAGCCTGGCCCTTCTCCTGCTCCATTTGCCTGCCTTCCTCTGTTTCCAGCCATCTGTAGTGTTGTCTAACAACGTCAAAGCTAATTCCCTTGTGATGCAATGCAATATTTTCCCTGTCTGCCACCCCACAACTTGGCCCCTTGTTTCCATGTACTATTAAGATACTGCACATCCCTGTTTTCCAAAGTGGGAGCCACGTGTAAGCCCTGTGCAGAGGCAGAGCCACACAGCCAGGATGAGACTGCTGGGGCTCAGTCACAAGCCTGCAAGGGTGCACAGTGGGTGCTGTGTTCATGTAGGTCCTACACAATCTGTATATTCCATTCCTTTATTCTCTTCCATGTCTGTGGCTGCAGAGCTCCAGAAAGAGCTTCTGCTTGGTATTAGCAACTGCCTGATACAGTGACTGTCTGAGCTTCTTCCAGATCATCGAGGTCTGCAGCATGTGTCTGAGGCAGTGGCACAAGAAAAACATGGTAGACTCGTGTATTCACACATGGCTCCTTCCCCTTGCATACACTCACATGCACATCCCAGGCCCTGCCAGCCTGGCCCTGGCTGCTCATCTCTCTTGGGCTATGAGCATCTCTGCCTCCTGGACTGCTCTGTGGCAGAGGGGAAAGGGATGGGGCTGGAAGAAGTCTTTGCAGCCAGGGAGTATAACCCCTCAGCTAGCCCCCCTCAGAGCCAGCCCCAAGACTGCTGGGACTGTTAATGAAATGTTTTTGGCGGTGACCCTGTGATGCGGCGGGGGCTTGAAAGTGAGAGGGAAATGTCAAACTCTGCTGTAGCAAAATCACCGCCTTGGAAAAAAAAGAAAAGAAAAAAAGCAAAGCAAGAAGTAATATATCTTGATCCCTTTTCCCCCATAAAACCCTGGGAGGCTCATGGAAGGAGCGGAAAGACTGAGCTAAGCCTGCAGGAAATTAAACATGAAATGAAAACAAGCTCAAGTTATTCAATTCTCTCATCCCAGGCTCCAATTTCCCATTCCAGGCCACTGATAAAATGGTGTCCAGTTTCAGCACTCAAGGATGAATTCTGGCTCTGTTCTTGCAGTCTGGAAAGCAAAGGGCTGGTGGCCATCTCTGGGAAGAGGGGAGATGGCCTGGCCTTTCACAGAGGGATGGGGTCCTGGACAGACAGATGGAGGCTGAGCAGAGGGAGGAGGGCAGTAGGGCTAGAGGACAGGAATGGAAAGAATGGATGCTGCGAGGCTGCGAGGGCAGAGCAGGAGCACAAGAGACTTGAACATGGTGGGCAGCTGTCGTCTGCACCAGGGCAGTGATGCAGTGAGGGTTGTTGAGCACAGGGCGTGAAGCACAACCCCATGGCTGCCAGCAGCCCACCACCACACGTGTGCGAAGGCCAGCCTCACCTTCCACCATTGCACCGATGGGTGTAAGAGATGGGAAAACACCTTTTTCTTTTACTTGGAGGAACGACAAACGTAGTGATGCAGCCCCCAACTATCCAGATGTGGCCAGAGTGGCCTGGGTGAGATCCCAACTCAGCTCATCCACCTGTGCCCTGTGCAGGGCACGTGGGGCTTCGTGGCAGGGGTGGACTGGCAGTGCTTGCTGGCTGCAAGGGTAGAGGCAGCAAGACAGCAAGCAGGAGACTCCTGCTTGCTTTCTTTGTCTCAGGCCATTCCTGGCCTCTCCTCCCCCAACAGACATCAGCTGCACATGCATATGGATTAACGTACCAGCATATGGCTGAATGTTTATGGAGACATGAAACATTTTTTGTTCTGTAGATTTTTATAGGGCTTATTTGGTACATCATGGCTTATCAAAGCATTGTCTGCAGGAGTCAGATACATGACATTACCCTGCACTCCTACTCTAATTGTTAACACTGAGATTCAGCCCACAGTGACTGCTGGACCCTGCACGAAGTACCCCATCCCGACCCCAGAGGACATGCTGCACCAGCCACTGCAACCTCTGCTGTCACATCCCCATCCCACAATGGTTTCTCATGACAAAAAGTGACAGGCGATGAAAGGAAAATGGACTTCTGTCGGGGGTTAGATTTGCTTTTTAAAAGCAGGCATCTTCTAAGATTGTGGAAATACTGAGGATCAGTTGGGTTTTTGCTGATGTCTTCGCAGTGTCTTGCCTGTCTTGTTTTCCCCAGAGCACTGTGGAGGCCTGGAGAAACCCGACTGCAAAATACCAAGCAACCTATAAGTGTTTGGACCAGAGAAGAAAGGAGAACTTTGAAAAAACAGTCCAAATCTTGGCACAAGTGTTTTGGACCCATGGCTTACTGCCAGCCTTCTAGTGTCTCCATTGCCCATGGCACCAACACTTGGACTGAAGTCACTCTTCTTTTTCAGCCTGATGCAATGATTTGCCGCAGCCTCCCAGCCCACCAATCCCCACCAACATGGGGATTGCAATTTGGGAGCTGCCAGTTTAAACTATTTTGCTCTGCCAGGGCCAGTTCAATCCAATGCATAAAGTGGCAGAGCAAATGCTGAGACCCCACTCTGTCAGCTGGCCCAAGGAAACCTCCCTGTGGTGCCATCAAGGCAGCTGCTGCGCTGTCCTGGGAAGCCGAGCACACAAACCCTGCATTGATGGCTTCAAAGGTCGCACTGCAGAGCTGTTCAGCACCGTGGGGGCCTGTGCGTGGCCGCCCTGCTCCCAGGTGGGGTGCTCAGGCAGGCTCCCCTGCATGGCAGCACAGGTGTGCGGGCAAGGCCGCCGGTGCCTACGCCAGGAAGGGAACGGCCGCATATGCCTGGCATATGTTTGTTCCGGCCTCACGAACAGTCAGCACTCTGCTCCCTACCTGTTCCCCACCCCTCTGTGCACAGCAGGGCCTCCTCCGCCTGAGGAGGAACCGGGTCACCACCGCTAGCTTTGAATCTGCAGATCAAAGCAGCATGATCCTGGCCAGCCCTGGGACTGGCCTGCAGCTGGGCTGGAGTGGCTGTGCCAAGAAGAGGGAGAAGAAAAGCAGACAGATGCCTGGGGCACCAAACCTGCTCCAGTAGGACGCTCTTTGTGTGCAGCGTGTGCTCAGCTGGGATGATGTTAGGACCTTTCTGCTGGTGCTTTTTGAACCCACTGAAAATACTCGTAGTATTTTTGATTTGGGGTGGGGGGGATTAAGAGCAGCAGCTGTTTTGGGTAAGGGTATTCTGGCTAGCTTGTGGATGGCCCATGCCAGTGACATTGACATGGCGGTGGAACAAGGCACTAAACCCTACACCGTCTGCAGCCTGCGTGGGGAGGACGCACCTGGGTGCTGCATCATCTGCTCACTGCACCAAGCAGACCATAGCACATGGCCAGACCCTCAGCTGCCCACCTGTACCATGGGGCCAATAGCTGGCCACAGTGGGGAGCTGTGAGAGACCAGCACCGGACTGCCTATGCTGGGAAGGGGGAAACTGAAGCAGCAGCGCCTGAAAGAACTCTTCCAGCACAAGCAAGAAGGTCAGCTCAGACTAGAAACCCCAGCCTCTTGTGTTTCTCCCTGTAGCAGCTTCTAGTTGCACTGATGCAGGCTACAGGTGCCACTGCTCTCCTCCTGCCCCGAGAGTTGGCCTGCCACCCCACCCTGTGCCTCGTGCCTGGCTTGTCCTCCTCTTCTCCTAAGACATGAGTTTCCTACCTGGTGTCTGCTTTCCCCAGCTGCTTGCCAAGCAGCAAAGCTGCCCCATGGCCAGGCGTGGGAAGGGCCAAGCTGTTTGTTACCAATGCCCTTGCTATCCCCCCAGCCAGTCACCGTGTAAAACTTGAAGCAGAGCTGAGAGGCTCTAGGACTGCTCCTTTCATGCACTGGCGTGACCTGCACAACCCAGCCCCTGGTGATCGCCCTCATCTCTCAGTGCCTTCAAAGAGGCTCTTGATTGATGTGTTTCCCTGACTCACGAGCTTCAAGAGGCTTTGAAGACACTGGGCCAGGCTCTGATCTCTCTTAGGCTGATGCAAATCAGGAGCAATGGTGCTGACAACAGTGCAATAATCCACACTGATGTCAAGCCAGTAAAAATAAGAGCAGAAACAGAGTTTTGGTCTTTGCCTTGAAGGGATCTGAGCAGCACTATGAAGTAGAGAGCTGCAAACTTTGCAAAGAAAACTTAGTATAAAGCAAAGGACACTGTAGAAGGGCACTTGCCCTTTCCTGCAGCTAAGGAGGGAAGGGGTGTTAGGCTTTTTATCTCTCATCACTTAAGAAAAATAAGAGTGAGAGTTTGGTGAGAAACACAAACTTCAGCCAACGGCATCATCGTAGCCAGGATTAGGCCTGGGGAAAGCCCCCTCACTGCTGGTTTCAGCCAGGCAGCAGCACACATGGGTGTAATTCACATTTCTTGTCTGAGACTGGCTGACAGCAGGAGAGCTGTAGGCAGAGCCTGGGTAACAAAGATTTCAGAGTGAGAGGAAGATGGGCTATCCCAGGACAAATCAGGCTGGGGGAGGCAAGAGCTGTGAATGTTACCAGAGAGGCAGTACACCAAATGATGGGCATCCCCTTTTGCCTGGGGTGTGCCCAGTCTAGCAGCAAAGGCTGGTCCCAGACCTCAGAGAGATGCAGAGCAGGACTGTCACTCTCCTGCAGAGCTTGTGTGTGGAGGAGCGACAATCACCATGCCATGCAAAACCACTCACCTGCAGAGGGCCTGCCCACTGGTTGGCTCCTCAGGGCTGCCAGGGTCCCAGCCACTGCCAGCAGCTCCCCTTGTTCACAGCCCCCCTCTCGCTCTCTCCCAGGTGTGGTTTCAGAACCGGCGAGCAAAATGGCGCAAGAGGGAGCGGTTCGGTCAGATGCAGCAGGTCCGGACCCACTTCTCCACTGCCTATGAGCTGCCTCTGCTGACCCGTGCTGAGAACTACGCCCAGGTAACTGCATTCCCCTGCCTGGGCCCATCTGTCCCAGTGCCTGCTGGACACACTGCCTCTGGTCCCAGTCCTCTCCAAGTCATGTTTCCTTTCTCAGGTTCATCCACCTGCCCTCAGGCAAGGTTGCAAGAATGCTGGTGGCAGGGCTATATATGTTGTCAAGCACTGAAGGGCTGGGAGTTTTTTAGTTGAGTATCCTGCCTAGCTCCCTTATGCCCTGGCCCAGGACAGCCATCTTTTAAAGCAGGTACCAAGCCCATGCCTGTATGACATAGTGCAGCACCCTTTGGGCACAGGTCACACTGCTCAGCACATCCTATTACACTGTCCTTCTCCCATCATGTGTGCTGCTGCCCACTAACTTCCCTACAGTTTGAAAAAGATCCAAAAGGCTAATTTATGCCTAAAGAACACCAGTTCCCAGGAAGGTTTCCTGTTGCCATGTCTGGATTTCCATACCCCTTGGGCATGGTGCTTGGACAAAAGCATTTTTCCCCTGGCAAATTCTTACAGCCATCTCCCAGTGATGGGCTGTGGTACCTACAGCACACTTGATGATATCTGAGGATGCTTACCAATGGACTTGTAGGTTTATACTCCAAAGGAAGTGAGGGGAGCAGCCTTGTTGGGGTACCTGAGGCTGCTTCTGGCTCCTTCTGCTTCAGGATCTTCCTGCCCTGAGCCTGGCAGCAGGTCACACAGCTGCCTGAACTCCTTAGCTTCCTGTCCTGGAAAACCTGTCACCAAAGTAACCTCCTAAGCACTCAGCCAATCCCCATTTCACAACACTGCCTTCAGACAATGCCAGCCAGACAGGTGTTTGTTAGATCAAGGGCTAGGCTGTGCCCCCGCAAAGCACTCCTTCCATCCTGCACTCCTCTTCCCACCACCCAGAATTTGCTCAAGGGCAGAGTTCTGCAGCTGTGATGCTCTGAACCTGACTGTCCTCAGATGTGCTGGGAGTCCTCCCTCCCTGACTCCCTGGCTGTCAGGTACTTCCCTATCCAGTGCTCTACCAGTGCTCCACCGCAGCCAAGCCAGGAGCATTTGACCTCTCTCCTGCTTGGCGTCTCCCCCAAACTGAACAAGAAGCCCTTATGAAATAGCTGAGAGATGCCAAAGCAGCTTTTCAAGCAGGGGACACTCTCAGCAGCATTTTCAGCATGCCCTTCTCTTGTCTTTGTAACTTACATTCCCTCCATACTGCTCTCTTCTCCCAGCACTAGAGATCAAAAATTTGAAAGGCAATTTGCTGGAGGTTAAGAGATCACAGAGTGGAGAGGTGCAGTGGGATAAAGGGCCCTTTGCCCTCTTGCTCCAGCCAGCTGCTCGTCTTCTCCCCACTGTCATCCTGCATGCCTATGTCCCTTCCTGCCACAGCACACCTATTCCCACTGCCAAATACCGAGTCCCCCTTTCTTCTTCTGCAGTATCATTTCATCAGTGATACTGCAGGAGCCCAGATGGTCGCTCGAGGTGGCCCTGCAGGGCTCTGCTCTGCAGAAGGGTGGACAATGCTGCCTTGATGGGCTGGGGGGAGGTGCCAGGAAACTGCCTGTGCTGGAGGCTGTAGGCAGCTCAGCTCCCACAGGCATGTCTGTGTGGTACAAAATAGCTCCTGTCTGGGCAAAGCTTCCCTGGGCTGGGGCAGAAGGGCTAGATCAGCAGCCTCGCAGCACCCCTTTCTGCCTGTTCCCTGTGTAATGGGTATGACCACAGAAACACCATGGATGACATAAGGTTTTCTGTGCTGAGAAAAGTGCTCATAGTGCAAATAAAGTAAGAGAAACGCCTGGGAGGGGAACAGGTAGAGAGATGCTATGGCAGAGGCTATGGCACAATCCTGCTCCCTGCAAGTTAGCCTCCTGCAGTCCCTGCCCCTGTCTGGGCTGGCATACAGGTTTTGGAGTGGATCTGCTGGCTCGCACTGGCTGCCCCTCGCGCACAGCCCTTGTAGGGCTGGGCCTGGACACAATCCATCCCCCAGGTCAGCTGCTGGACACATCTTGCTCAGGGCAGCCCTGACACTTTTTTTTCCCACCCCCAGATCCAGAACCCCTCCTGGATTGGCAACAATGGAGCTGCCTCCCCCGTGCCTGCCTGTGTCGTCCCCTGCGAGACGGTGCCCTCCTGCATGTCCCCCCATGCCCATCCCCACGCGGCCGGCGGTGTCTCCGAGTTCCTCGGCGTCTCCGGCCCTGGCAGCCACGTGGGACAGACTCACATGGGTGGCCTCTTCGGCACAGCCGGGATGAGCCCCAGCCTCAATGGCTACGAGCTGAACAGCGAGCCGGACCGCAAGACCTCCAGCATCGCTGCCCTGAGGATGAAAGCAAAGGAGCACAGCGCCGCTATCTCCTGGGCGACATGACAGGGCTGCAGCCCAGCGCCCGCCACACGGAGAGAGCACATAGGGACAGCTGAACAAATCCATCCGCTTGGACTCCAGACAGCAGTTGCCTCCTCGGGGATCTGAATGCAGCACTTTTAGCTACCCTAGGCATATAAAGTACATATGTTAATGTAAGTGGAGTGTTTCCAGCATGAACGTGGCAGCTCCCGGCTTCCTGGGATCGGGCAGGGAGAGGCAGCCTGTGGAGCAGCACCTCTTCCATCAAGATCTGGGATGAGATGCATCCCTCCTCACCGCCACCTCCCCAGTAACGTGGGCATTTTTTCTCCCTGCTATTTTTTCTGACACGAGATCTGCCTTTCCAAAGAGCAAGAGCCCACGGGCTTTTCAACAGCTTCTCCCATCCCACCACCCACCCACACACCCATCCACACACATACTCTCTCTCTCACACACATGTTCTGCCCTGGGCAGGGGACTGGATGGGAACTCTGGCACCAGCAAAGAGACACCTCTCGTGCTGCTTGCATCATTTTAGTGGGAGCTATGGCCTCCCACAGCTGAGCGGTGACAGGGCTGGGAAGATAACCAAAGCTAGAAAGAAGGCAACATTAGCCCATCTCCTTCTACCCAGCTTTCTCTCCATCTTCTAGTCTGAGATGAAGCACAGAGTTGTAGAAGCCCACGAAGGGGATCCCCTTCTACCCAACATGGCACAGTGCTATTATGCTGAGAGTCTTTGCCAGCCTTCTGGTGACCCAGACAGAGATGCATCCAAGCAGACAATATCTTCCCAAGCATGGCTCACTGCTCTGGGGAGCACTTGGGCTTTGCTTTGCCTGGGTGTGGTTGATGATGGGGCTCATGTGCATGGTGAGAAAGCAAAAGGCTTCCTCCAGCTTTCACTGGGTCAGCAATCACTAACCTCAATTTAGAGACTAACCTCAATTTAGTAGCTAAAGCAGGGAAGCACAATTGCTGTGTAAATTTGCAGGTCCCCAAAAAGACTGCTCTGAGAAACAGCTCAAGTGCTAGCACACAGCCACAGTGGCATGAGACCATCAAGTTCCTCATATACCTTATCCTGGGGTCAGATACATGAAATGACAAGCCCTCCCTCAGCTCTCCACTCCAGTGCCTTGCTGCACCAACAGCTGCAGGCATCTCTGCACAAGAGATGGCACAGGGAACAGCCTGGGAAGGGATCCAAAGGTGGATGAGGTGATGCTGTCCGATCTCCAGCCACCTTGGATCCTCTTCACCTTGCAGAGGAAGGAGGAGACACCAGAACTTGCCTGGTTTGTTTGAGCCAATGTGCCTCCCCATTTTCCCCTCCCAGTGCTCTTACCTGCACAGCACTGTTAAGTAAGATCTCCTTTGCAAGGGTAAACATTTTACAAGTTTTTCAATGAT
Organism: Oxyruncus cristatus; assembly: GCA_013399855.1. Lineage (NCBI taxonomy): Eukaryota > Metazoa > Chordata > Aves > Passeriformes > Cotingidae > Oxyruncus > Oxyruncus cristatus. Next base: position 2,807,057 of record VXAY01002317.1, read on the forward strand.
CTCACAGTGTTAGGAATAATTTGGGAACATCCTTTTACCCCACTGAAATACTACCAAGGGAAAGCTGAAAGTCAGCTGAGCACTATCACCGCCACAGTGTGGCTAGACAGGCTGGGCTTCGACTGGGGCAGCTGTCCTCAAGATTTGCAAGGGAACTATAGGATATTACTCACATAAAAACTGGTTTGTCACCCTGCCCTCTCTCCTCATGCATAGTGTTACGGGACCTTGTAGTTCAAGGTCCAGAATATCTAGTGGTCTTGGAAAAGACTTCAAATAAGCTACAACCAAATGTCAGGTTTCAGGTTAACAAGCTATACAAGTATTTCCATAGTGTCTAGACTGTCATACACTACCTAAATGATACACCATTGCTAGGTCAAAAGTATATTTATTGGAATATGAAAAGACCAGTAGTACTGTGCCTTTTCTCTCTTCAGAAATGCTAAGAGATGCCTTCCCTGGCACGCACAGGAAGCCAGCGTGCATTTAACCACACCATCTACATGACCAGAGTCTCTCCCATCCCAAGAAGCCAGAATTTACATCCTAACCTAAACATTCAGCTGAGATGTTGGGCATGGTGGGTTAAATGCTAGAAGTGATGCTGATGACTGAACGGAGCAGGATCATGCTGATCACTTGGAAGTGTACACCGGCCCCACTGCGTGCCCCAGAAGCCACTGAGGTTCCCTACCACCCAGGGACCAGTGGCAGGAGGCGATTTCTCCATCAGATTTTGTGCAGGCAGCTGAGCGTGGTGTCAAGAGCATTTTCCCAGGTACACCAAAGAGCATGATGCTTCTCACAGTCAGCAGGCAATGTGTGAAGGGCCACTGCCCAAACAACCCAGTATCGTTACGGACAAGGCAAATTAGCAACAGGGAGAGCTAAGGAGAGGGTGATGGGGCAGGCAGGCACAGGGGAATGGGTCCTGTATGGCCTACAGGTACCAAAGGCAGCTCCAGCGGAGGGCTGTAGTTATTCAAGAATATAGCTGCATTCCCTATTGAAGTTAAATGGTAGCTTTTCCTCACAGACTTCCACAAGGCCAGGATTTCATCCAAGCTGTTTAATAACCCAGAGGATTAAGTGCTGTATCCCTGTCTTGTTAGAGACTCCTGGTAGCAGACCTGGCATTCAGAGAGGCTTGTCCCCCACTTTCTCTCACCTTAAAATTTATGTGGAAAGCACATGTTGGACTCACTCAGTTTAATTTAAATGCCACTGCACACGCCCAGCCCTCAGCCTCCCTGAAAGCATCACGAGGTGAGCGGGGATGTTGTTCCTTGGACCGCCCTACCGCAGGGCTCCTTCCTGCCCCCTGCCTTGGGCAGCCCTGCTGCTCACCAGGCTCTGCCCCACCTCTCCGGGTGCTGCTGCTATTCTGGCGAGCTCCCTTGTGGGTCATGCTGGAAGGTGTGCCCCTCACAAATCTCCAAAAGCAGTTTATTCTGGCAGTGTTTAAGCTACATACGTCTGTATTTACACACATTTTTAAAATTTATTTCAAAGTTTTTTTAAAACTAGCTGTTAAATTAACATGAAAAACTGTATAAATATATATATATACATACATACATATATATGTGTGTGTGTGTGTGTGTATCTTAACCTAGCCAGTCTGCAGCTACTGCATTTCTTAAGGGTCACAGGGTCAGTGCTGTTCTTGCAATCTCAAGTTACCATGATGATACCATTTTAATTATTATTATTGTTATTTTAATACCTTTCAATTCTATTTATGACTTTCTTCTCTATTTATTTCTTATTTAGTATTTTACTCCTGTCCATACATTGAGTTGCGATTCCCTGGTTTGGACTTGCCTTCAAAGCTGCAAGCTTTGTCCCCAGCCGCCACCAAAATGTCTCACAAGCCCCAGCTGCTCCGACACCTGCCATGCCCATAGCGGCATCCTCTGTGGATGCAGCCCAGCTAGCTGGACTTGCCCATCTGCTCTCTCCAGCCTCATGAAGGTAGCAAAATATTTCTCCCATGCAATCCTGGCCCTGCCTATGCAGCAGGTACCATACATGGGGGCTGGCTTATGTTGCCCATGGTTAGAAACTACCAGAAATGTCCCAGAGCTTTGAGACCAGGAGGATGGATGTAAATAGTGAGGGCAGCACGGGTTCCTGGCACTTGTTTAAAAGTGGTTGGGTACCACTTGCTGCCAAGTACTCAGAGGCACTTCTTGCCTACAAGCAGTAGCAATTTGGTAGCAATTGCAAACCAGTGGTAAACCAGGCTTGGGCTTGCTGGGCCCTGCAGGGTCCAGACTCTTAAGAGCTGCTGTGCCTGAACAAGCTCATGGAGAGGAGCGAGACAAGGGCCAGGTCAGCCCTCAGGCATGTTGCCTGTTGCCAGCACTGCCGCCCACCTGTGCTCCCAGTGGGCTCTCCAGCCAGCAGCCAGGCTCCAGCTGCCCCTCTTGAATATGCTACTCAGTTCAGGTCTCAGTGCCCCAGCATCTAACAGGGTAGAGCTTATGGGGAAGAGTATCAAGACAGCAAGATGAAAAGAGAACCAAACTCGTTCTCCTCTAGAGCCCATGGCAGAGTGTGAGTTTGCATCCCTGCCAGAACAGGCATCCCTGATGGAATGCATCTGGCCTGAGCCGTGAGTGTGGGCAGGGTGTTAGGGAAAGGCCATGTGTAGCGACAACATGTCACACGTGAGGTCGCAGAGCTGCAGCACACATGGCTCCACCTGCCCCATGAGCCACAGGCACACAGCACAACCTGGGCCAGGTGTACCCGGTGTGCTGCACAGCAGTGCTGCCCGCTGGTTCTCTCCAGTAATGGAGGTGTTTTGGGGTGGGGAGGTGCGTTTCCTTGATTCCCAGAGCACAGTCAGACCGGGCAGCACGTTGTAAAACACTCTCCAAACAAACAAAGGCAAAAAGGTAGTTTCCTGGAAAAGGATTGAAAAAATAATCAAGCAGAGGCAGAGCTCCGTGTTTATTTTGCTACTCTGACTGACACAGCAAAAAGCAAACAGACCGAGGGAGAAATTAAACCCAAATGGGAAGGGAGTGAAATCAGATGGAAAGTCATTCAGTCCTTTGCAGCTTCCCGGAGGGCGCTGGGAAGAGGCGAGGGAGCGGCCTTGCACCCCCTTAACTCTTTGCTGGTAACACAGTTCCCCACTCCCCCCACATAGCTAGGTAGGTAGGTAGAGCTAGGACTTTTATACTACTGATTTTGAAGGACAGTTTTCAATGTATAATAATATATCGGTTTAGGTGTGCAGTGTTTGAAAGAGAGACTGGGAGAAAGAAAGAAAACAAACCTCAATCAATATTATTGGTTTTTTGTTGTAACATATTGTAACCTTGTATAAACGCAACCTTTTTTTTTTTTTTTTTTTTTTTTCTCTCTTTAGCTTACCAGCCTGGGGTAGAACATATAAGAAAAAATAAAAAAGTTTTTAAAAAGTTCAGGAAAAAAAAGAATTAAAAAAATCATTAAAAATGTTGCCATGTGAGGTTTGTGCCATGCAATGTTATTGCCTATGCAACCATGTATTACCTGTTCATTACAGTGGAATATTAAAAAAGAACAAACAGTCTCGCAGCTTGATTATTTTTAACTTTTTTGAAATAAGTTATTGCACTTGCAGGGTTTTGGTTTTTTTTTTTTCCTTTGGGGGGGGCGGGGAGGTGGAGGGCTGGAATTTCCAGTCACCAATTTTTATTTTTCTAGGTTTTGAAAGCAGTGACATGAGTGGGAAGGATCCTGCTTCCCAGTAACCCTGGCCAAGGGGGCACAAACACTGTTGTTGTTGTTTTGGTTTGCAATAAACTCCTTCTCTTCTCTCCTCTCAACTGCAATCTGGCTGGTTTGTTCCTGACTCATGACAGATGAAATGTGATCAGAAGGGCCTCCAAAATCTCACGTTAATTGAAGTTGGCAAAAAATACTAACAGTGCCCTTTTGAACTGCTGACGCAGAGCAGAATGGATTAGCCGGGGGTAGATTAACAACAGGTGGCAGCTCACGGGCTGCTGCCTCTCCCCCTACAAAGAGATGGTTAACAGCCAGCAACCAGGCGCAGGAGTGTCCTGCCAGCCAACTCCCAGCTAACAAGGGCCTCTCTGCCTTCAGAAGTGCATTCGGCATCTCTTGGCATCCTCGCCAGACAGCACAGAGGGCACCCTGGCCACAGTGGATAGGACGATGGTCTCCTGTGCCTACTGCTCAGGAGCTGCTGCTTCCAGCAGAGCTTAAGCCTCACAGGGCTCCTGCAGGTCTCCCAGCCCTTCTCGAGCGGTCCTTAGTGAGGCAGCAGTTAATCACAGCTGACACGAGGAGAAGCTGACTTTACAACAAGATGCCACAGAACTGGGGACCCTCAGCCACACAGCTCCCTGTGCTATGGCATCACCCCTTTTATACAGCACAGTCACGCTTGGGGCAGCACAGCACAAGGCAGCCTGAAGTCCAAAGAGATGACACCCGGGGCTGGCAGTGGGGGGACTTTCCCTCCAAAAGTGCTCCTTTTTCCCACGTTCCCTCACGTTGTCACACTCCCTTCCCTCCCAGCTCCACCTTAGTAGAGGCATCCAGAGGCATCCAAGCCTTACCCACTCTCTCCTGCCCCATGGCTCTGATGGGTTCCCCAGAGGTGCCTGCCTGCAGACAGATGCTGCTCACTGGGCTGCAGGGCAGACTGAGCCCTCTAGGGCAGAATCATTTCTGAGGAGAAAAGACAACGCAGAAAAGACAAACCAAGTCTTGCCAATACCACCTAAGGAGACTTTCTGCTGTGCCTTTTGCAACCGGACTTGTCTATCTCGCATTGGCCTTTTTAGCCATCAATGTGCTTGTAGCAAGAGTGGGTAGAGTCCTTCTCAAATCTTTGTTCGCGAAGCCTAGCCATGAACACCAAGGGGAGGGCTTGTCTCAGCCCCACTAGTTCCCAGGGCACATCTCTTGCCCCACTGTGGAGAAAACTAGGTTGTGTGTGGGCCATTTCCACTGCTTTCACACCATGAATAAATTCAGCTGCAAACCTGTTTCCTTCGTACTGCACAGACCCACCAGCACTGAGACCAGTAAGAGCTCAAGTCCCTGGACCCAGATGCTGGGTGGACTGAAAAGTGCCCTTCTTGTTCAGACAGAGCTGAGAAGGTGCCCAGCAGCTGCCAGCAACCCACCAAGACCCAAAGAGCCCCTCTGGCCTTTCCATCAGTTGGCTGGGAGCATCAGCTTGCCTTAGATAGTGCATGGCTGTTTTCTATCTTGCTAAGAAATGGATAATGCAGGTGCTGTTGCAAGCTTATCCATTCCTCTCACTTGTAGGAGAGAAATTCCTTCCCTCCCCAAGCACTCAAAGCCAGATTCTCCAGATGTTGGCAGAGTTCAGACTGTTGAGAGCCTAAAGCCTGTTTCAGTAACATCCTGCTTGTATGGGTTTACATCAGAAATTGCTTCTGACCTGAATGTTGCCAAAGAGCTAAAAAGTCTCTCTGTAAACTCTAGGTAGTGGCAGGACCCAGACCAGAAATGTGCATTCTTTTTCTGAAGCTGCACTTTCTTACTGGTATCACAGAAGTTGTTTAAAACACATGGAAAAATTTCTCTCTGGGAGATGTGGCTACAGAACCTAGGTTAATGTGTTCCTTCTCTGCTGGAGAATATGACTTTGAGGCAGGGCAAAGTTCAGGCACTTTAAATGAAAAACAATTTTTTATTCCTGTAAACTAAACAGATTTGCCTTCTTCTCTTCCTCTTTGTAAAAGCAGGTTATTAACCTTTAAACAGATGCATGTACAAAAATCTTCTCATTGGCAAGGAAGGTAACAGCCATGCAAGGTGCATCTACTTATGGCCAGCTGGAGCCCACATGTAAAGGTGTTGCATTTAATCTGAGACAAACAAGTGTTTATTATTTGTGAAAGGATCTTCCACTTTCTCTTGCTTTTCAGTTCGTAACTTAGTCACAGGGCAAAGACAGATGCTCTGAGTTAACTGTAGTCTTGCTGAATTCCTGGATCTCATTTTACAGTCCTTTCTGCTTCGAACCTTTCCCCCTGCCTATTTGTATGAAGTGTGGCAAAGTGGTTATTGTTCCTGTCAGTCCTCAGCTGAAGGCACCCAGCACTAACTGTGCCTAGCACCCAGCTGAGACCTGGCCCTCCCTATCAAAGAGACTTTCACAAAAGAAGGACATATAAGTTTGCAAACAGCCAGCAAAGCAGGTGAGAAACAGTGATTTGCTTGAGTGTATAGCACATGGAAAACCTCATGTAGGTCTGCATATCTCAAGTTCTTCACACCGTTGTTGGTCAAATGGTCCAGCTTTCACCTTTGTCCAGTCCCCCACGAACTCAGGTTAAAAATCCAGTAGATGTGACTTAATAATCAGGCTGGTATTTCTTAGTCACAAAACTCCCCTTCCATAGAGTCTGGTACTGACCACTAATGCAAGTTCATAGACCTAAATGAAATCATGGCCAAATTGCACTGATCTCTGTCCACAGTCACTGCAGAGTTGTCATCCTTGTCTGGAGCAGGAACACTTCCTGTTTATGCAAGTAAACAGTCATTTAGCATGACTAAAGGAAATTTGAAAGAGAATTACTGGATCCTTTTCCAGACAAATGAAGACAGCAAACAGGCAGCCTTGCAGGAAGAACCTTAGAGCAGCACTGTTTTCAGTCGGAAAACTCCCTGCATGCTACTAACTCCAAGCCAGTCCACTTAATTGCCTCAATTGTCCCTGTTATCCTTTAATGGGAAACATAACTCACTTTCAAAGCAACCACAAGAAGCTGCAGACAGGGGAATCCTGAAGATCAGCAGAGGTGGGACTGCATTACAGACATTTCCATCAGGCTGAAATTACACAGAGTGCACCAGGAATGTCACTAAATGGCTTCAAGCCAGGGCCTGCTGAAACATGCTGATACTTAAAGTCAAGGCTAACAGTCCTCTACCTTGGTAGTGAGCTACCCAGAAGTCCAAATAAACAACAGTTCAGATAAAAGTGTGGCTGTTCTGCTAAACCCCAGATTTGGGATACTGGTGTTCAGGCCTCGGGTATACGACATCTTCTCTTCATTTCCTTGTCTGCAGTTACAGGTACAAGGCAGATCTTACCCACACAGAAGGACCATGAAGCTCACTTTCTTGCACTTGGATACAGCAGTGGCAGGCCTCATAAAAAGAACTTACACCATCCTACGTGCACTCCCAACAGCATGAGAGAAAACGTAAGGACCCATGACTCAACAGTAACCAACACAAACTCTAGCTGATTTTGCTGCTAAGCAAATGCTATCTCTGTCACATACCAATGTTAGCAAGAGGTTTGGAATGACCACCTACTCATGGGATAACTTTCAGATCCTACAGAGTATTGTGTTCAGAGTTTTCTGACAGTTTTTGACAGAAATTATTTTTTTTCCAGCCTAGCACTTCAAATGAAAAGACAGTATAGGTGGAGTACTTGCCTAGGATTTGCTCTGCTCTTCCCAACTCTTCAGGATCAGAATGAAGTTAGCAATTGGACCAACTGAATGCTCATTTTCTAGCATAAATTTAATCTTACACAAGTTTGCAGAATGCTTTTTTCTTGGTTCAACTACATGGACAAGACTATCCAGGACTACAAGAACTACCCATAGTTTACATTTTAGTTTACAAAAGAACTTATTTTGCAGCAGTCCTAGTAAAATTTAAGTATGCAAGTCTTCAAAAATTAAAAAATTCATACTCACTGTCTGGTCTCTGGCCAGGGCATTTAAAATCCATTTTCTCATCAGCACTGTCAATTTTATTTTTTCTCCCCTGTATCATGCTTTGACCCTGTTATGATAGCAGCTTCCATGTAAAGGCTGGACGCAAGATTTATGCAGTACCTGCTAACCATTCTGAGATCTTTCCTGATCAAAAGATGCTCTACCTGTGAGAAGTACCCAAGGTATCAGACATTCATTGTGGAGGGAATTCATGCCAAATCTTGGAGGTATCTTTAACATTAAAATTGCCCACCTAAATCCATTTTCGTGTCTCAGTATAGCATTTTTCTGTTGTTGAGTGCTCAACACTCAACAATACAGCCTAAAAGTAAAATGAGTCAGAAGTACTAGGCATCTCTTAAATCCCTCTTCACAATTATTTTGGTATCTAAGTCTCCAAGGCCCTCAACTTTTAAAGGCCCTTAAATTGATAATTAACAGGGGTGAACTTGTTGCCAAGGTAAAGCATATTTGAATCGCACTGGTGGAAGCACGATGGATTGCGGGAGGTTCAAGAGCAGGATCTGGAGATGGCAGGAAAGAGTAATTCAGAACATTGGGGCCTGAACTGACACATCCTCTAATAAGATAGTGGAGCTGTGAGGAAGGAAAGATTCAATGCATTGTAGGGAGAGTTGGTGATGCTAAAAATGTATGCTTAAGACTCCCCATGACTGGCAGGGAAGTACTGCAGCACATCTCCCCCTTGCTATGCTCAAGTAGCAAGGTGTGCCATGCCCACACACTGCCCTGTTGCAGCATGTTCCACAGGGACAGTGCTGCAGGCCTCTGGAAACAAAGAGCTGCCACTGCACTGGATTCCCCAATCTCAAAGAGTCAGCCAAAGCTCTCTTTTCAAAAGCACAATTCTTTAACATCTGCTGTATCTCTTTGCAAAAAAAGAAAGGATCTGTTCGCTGTTTCTCCAAGATAAATGGTATTGTCAGATCTTGGCAGAAAATTACAGTAACAACTACTCTCCCAAAAAAGGTGACTGAGATGAATTCATGCAGAGCAAACTTCCGCTTCATAGACAAGCATCAAACTCCAGTTTGGAAAGGGTAAAATATTGACAGATCTTGAAAAAGTGCATTGTGGATATTCAAGTTTAACATAGATTTATGTAGTAAAACAGCCTGTCACTGCAATTCTCCCTTCTAAATTCATTCATGTTTCCTTGTGCCACTCCAGAAGTGAAATACAACAAACACTCCTTGGATTTACTTTTTAATAGACAGTTATTACGCTTTTTCAACATCATATATACAAAGAAAAGTTAAAAATTGTCTTAATTTAACGATTGACAACAAACCCATTCCAAATCAGACATACAGGTACATCTTACCTTTACAGATTTTCCGTCAAGAACATCACAATCATAAATGCAGAGGCGAAGTAGGTACTTTTACTTTCTTTTTTTTTTTTTTACAGTCAATTACCCAATTTTCTCCATGGCACAAAACAGAGATGAATTGCCATGTAAATGATCTAGCCCTATAAAAGGCCAAAGGACAAAACATGATTGTTAGGGGTCACTGGACATTTTGTGCAAGGGGAAACCACTCAGATGCTTCTGGATGCAGACACAAGGACCTGGTGCCTTTTTACTGACCTGAGACTACAGATCAGTTTAGCAGGACTGTTTTGGCTGTCCACATCTAAAAATATTCAACCATCTCTTTCAAATCCTCTGCGTCTTTTAAGACTATGCAAAATGTAAGCTTTTTACTGGTTTACTGAGAAAGACTCAAGAAATCACAGCAGCTTCACAACTCTGTAAGGAAGATGTTATAACTCAGTTAAACTGCTAAGGCCTGCCAAGCTGAGATCAGCCCCAAAAGGACAGCCAAAACTGACTACTGCACTGTCACAGCTACTCTTTTAAAACAAACTTCTCAAGGGAAATATGCTGATATCTCCTGATGCTCAAGCACCAGGACATAAATCAACAGGTAGATTCAGTAAGAAAGTTCATGTGAATGAACCTGAGAGGCAACAAAAGAGAAATAATGAGCAACAAACCTTCCTCTATCTTGTAATACCCAGTGTGCAGACAGCAGTTGTCACTGCAACAGCTATCCCTCTTAGCTCCCCAATACCCTCTCCCATAGCAACTCAGGAATGAAACAAAGACTGCAGCAAGAAACATTTACTAGTAATTAAACGTTCCCAGAGAGTTGGACAATACAGTTTATAGGCACATCCCAGGGAGGTTATGAAGTGAAGCATCCCCTCAGAGCTATTGTTCCAATATGATTTTCATTCACAGCACATCCACTGCATTGGGCAATAAGATAAGTCTTAGTGGGGGTGAGACAAATAGGAGCAGATGTTTCCTGTTTCTAGCCTGACTTTCATTTGGTTTCTGTCATTGCTGCGTATCCAGCTTAAGAGAGAGGGTGAACCGTGATGTCTAACACTTGTCCTATTGTTTGGGGTTTGGCAAATCTGAGGAATAAGGTTGCTTGCAGTGTAACAGAAAAACAGCCCATCCAGTAGGATGTGTCTGTAACCGGCAGCAATGGAGGTTTCAAAAGATAGGGAAATCACCCTTATCTAGTAACAAACATTATATCAGTGGAGGTAGAAAAGAGATTCCTTTCTCAGCCAAACTTGGGATCCTCTTTAATATCCAAGGGCAAGAGTAGCAGTCCAGACAACTTTCTAATTTTATTGCATTTAGTTTTCACATTCAGGTTAAATTCAGTATTAAGAAACAATTCAAATGATCCTAAGAAATGTAAATCTTCTCCAAAAGCCTTCCTAAGCTGTGTTTCAGTGGCAGCCTGTGGCAATAGGTTCCTTAAATTACAAATAAAGACACAACAGTTTTTCCAACAAAAGTAATTTACAGGAGTTTATAAGTGTGCACTAATAGTGTCTCATACATACATACATATATACCTGCACATTGAAGCTGTAACTGGGAATTTCTGTAAATTTAGGTGTTTCACAAATTAGTACAACACACTGCTTGATGAAGAGGATTCAGATGTGAAAAACTTACTTCATACTTCATCCCTATGGATGGCTACAATTTAAATCTGTAACTTGATAATGAAAATAAAAAAATTAAGAAAACTAAAGATACACCTTTTTTCTTTTTATAATACAACTAGTTTTGACAAAGACTCAGAGTGTCTTGCAGGGATGCAGCCGAAAACCTGAGATTCACGCAGGAGGCACAGCAATTGCAGTTATGTCCTGCAGGTCTCTGCTCTGAAGGAGCCTGTCCTCCCACCTACTGTGTATCTCAATATCCATAAAAATAATTTAAGTAACACAGAATGTTTTGCCCTTTAAACCATATGACCACAGACAAATTTTTGTTGGCGATGTAAAAAAATAAACATTGGTCTCACAATGCAAAAGAAAATGTTTGTTACACAGTTACTCAAACCAACAGTTAAAGCTAAAAACGCAGAGGCCGACCAGCCCACAGGCAATAAGCTCCTCCCAAAAGGGAGCAGCTCTACACTGTAGACAGTTGCTTTGAATGGATGGGTGCTTACTAACCAGAGAGCTGCAACACATTTGATAGAAGAGGTGAGTCATGCCAGTCAGACCACAGAGAGCAAGATTCTGTTTTATTCTTCCAGGTGCACAGCCTCCTTTGGACAAAAGTATGCATTTGACATTTTTGGAAGAATTCAAGAATAGACTCAGTCCTCTGTGAGCAACAGAGAGCAGTTGTTCAGCTTTCCATTATACCTTTGTGCAATGTAAGGGAAAGACAACATACCAGAATACATTAATTCCCATTTCCCTCAGATGCAACCTACTTTCTAGCGATTCTTGTCTTCAGGGCCTTATATTCCTTATAGCACCTTTTCGGCTGTCATTTTCATCACTCAGGTTTGTCTCACAGCTGCCTTTACAAGCTGCCGATATTGGGAAAGCTCTTCAGCTTCTCAGGAAAATCATCTTTGTACAGGACGGGGTCAGCACGGTGCTCCACCACTTTTAGAGGCATGGTCCCAAAGACAGAGGCAAACTTATTGATGCATTCAGATCTGGTGAAAGGGAAAGCATATAATTAAGAACCCCAACAACTGGGCTGGCTACCAGATGCCACACCAAAATAACTGGAAGAAACCTTCCCTCTTGTGCTTGGAAGTATTTCATCCATGCTGGCTACTAATAAATAAAAAGAGAGCCCCACTGCAGAGAGAACTGAAAAGAAGCTGGTGTTCTTTGATTTATCCATTTAATCACAGAGACGAGCAAGGGGATGCTGGCAGCAGCACATGTGCACTTGGAGGTCAAAGCTTCCCTTCTCCCTCCCCCTAGAATTCCAGTCATTCTTAAAGCAATGTACATGCTGTAAACCAGAACAGATTAACTGCCAACATGTCTCTTAAAGGGCCACTGTTGGGTCTATTTGGTTTATAACAAAGGTTTTGCAAAAACCTAGACTTCGTGAAAACTGAGGTCTTTAAAAAAAAAAAAAAAAAGTCTGTTTTTTTTCAGGCTACTTCAGAAGCTCTATCTTTTCCCACAAAAATAAACACGCCTCAGAGAATAGGCAGAGTTGATTGTACTGTAAATTAAAGGTGAAGCTAAGTCTTAATAACCTCAGGTGTCAGTAATGTGGAAGGGAACAGCCATGTGCTTCAAAAAACAATCAGATGTTTAACCTTAAATTCTCCTTTAACTCTTTCACTGAAAGGCACAGTACCTGTGGAAGCAAGGCAGAGAAAACTTGGCTCATCTCACCCCAGCTAGCGCTCCTCTAACATTAGCTGCCTACTATATAAAACAGCTTTTAAGAACTTCATATACCAAGAATCATGACAACAGTTCCCTACACATAACCAAGATAGCTAAAGAAAACAGATCACATTTCTTTTGCCACTCAAAAGTGAAAACAAAAAAGAAATGAGTACTTCGGCTCAGCTACAGAGACTGACGTGCTGCAGGCGCTCCCAGAGCAGGTCTCTTCTCTCCAACCACTGCACCCTCTCCCGACCCCTTTGGAGGGTTAGGGGGTCACTGTGGCTCCAGGATAATTTTCCTCATCAGACCTGGTCAATCACAGCAACTGAGTGTGACAGTTTTGTGATGGGGACTGCTCAACATTGCCACAAACACTCTTTTGAAGTAGATGGGACAGCAAAACTGGTTTTCAAAATTAATTTCTCAGTCTACATAGCTGTTTCAAGCTATAATGGTTGTACTTGAGGCCATTTTCTGGCCTGAGAAAGGTGTCCAAAAACTACTTCATATGGGATGATACTTGAATATACAGGTAAATGTAGATGCTTCACTTTCTGCTATCTTCCCATCCTCTCATACCTCTTCCTACCTCATACCTTCCTACCTTCAGATTCAAATCATTGGGATGAGAAACAAAAGAAAAGGAATTCAGAGTGCAAGAGGAAACTCTGTACAGTAGGAAGCAAGCTCTACACCTGTCATAAGCACTATTTGCTCCAGGTTAGCACAGACCTGAAACAGCAAAGGAGCCATCAGTGAGGACTGAAGTGAAGACCCAGGTAGCTGTTCAATGTCTGCAATAACAAGGAGAACAGCTGAGAGAGACCTGGGCACTGAGAGATGACAGTAACATGGAGAGCAGGAACTGAGTGTTTTCTCCAGGAACATTAGGCAGTTTCTGTTGCCTCCAGGAGATGCCAAACATGAGATACCTTAAACAAATCTGATTTTTAGGTAAGGTCAGACTTTCAAATCATCTGTTACTTATGAGACATGTGGCTAACTAATCCATGATGTGTGTACTGGAGAAGTCTCATGGCAGAAAAACCATGAACTTCACAGGCAAGGAGGTAGATGCACTGGGAGATGTGCATGTGAGAAGTTTGCACAGCTGCTGGCCCTCACTGGTTTCTGGAATACAAGAATACTTCTAGTCTACTGGTTCAAATCCTGCCTTTGCCAGTTATGACTGAAAGACATTGTAATGTAACAGCTGCTTGGTGGCCGGTGTGAAATGAATTAGTTATCTCAGCCGGTTGCCTGGTAGGCAGGTGTCCACATCAGAGCAGCCATTGTCACAACTGGAGCTAAGCAGCACCCTCAGAGCAAAAGACAAAACTAAATGGATAGCAGAGACAAAATTGACCTCTTCCCTCCAGAGGTTATACTCCCAAATCAAAGATGAGGTCTTAGAAAATATCAAGATGGAATCCTTCTACAGCCAAACTTGTTCTCATGGCAAATCCATTCAGGCATACCAGTACAGTATCTTTAACAACCAAGAAACCATTTCATTGTTAAAGAAATGGAAAAAAAAAATGGAAAAATGAGTGTGTTCTAAACACTGTCTGAAACAGAAAAGTTAGTCCTCAGGAAATCAACATCAAATTCAAAGGTCAGAAACAGGATATTTTCAAGGAAAGAAATATCATACACAAGTCACAAAATGTGTTTGAAAGAAAGTCACCTCTTTCCAAAAATTTCACCTCCTGCACTGAACTAAATCACTTGAATTCTGAAGCCTTTGCCACTTTTGGAAAATATAAACCAGAAAGGATATCTAGAACATTAAACATTGAAAGCTAGGTAGCAAAGAGAATGTAACGTGTCATCCTAATATGGAGGGAAGGTGTTTTTCTTGGCTCTGCCAATAGTTTTGCAAATCCATACTAACAGAGGCATGTTCGCTTCCAAGAATTATTCTTTCTGGTTTTCCCTGCTCTGTTGACACCATGCAGTTGTGCTCAGCTCAACAAGAAAATAAGATTATGTGAACTCAGAAATTAAGAGCCCTACTGCCCCTGGATGACTGGATGAACTTGGTGTTTGTTAAGGTCTCTCATAATCAGTTTCCTCACTGTTATAATCCAAATAACTTTTTGGCAGGGTAACTCTGTACTTGCAACCTTTGGCCAACTGTTACCTGGTTAGTTTGCCTCTTAAAGGAATGGCTTCCTGTTTTGACTCTAACAAACACACGTCCTAAATAAAACATTGCTGTTAATGTTGCTGCAGAGGCAGCTCAGCCCTTTGCTGTATTTACTGCACAGGGAGTTGCCCTCCAGACTGCAGTTTACCAGAGTTCTCCATTTTTGAGAGCCAGATGCAAAGATGCTAAAGGCAGAAAGCTTGTTGCTACTTAAATAATACCTGTAAATACAGGGATTATGAGATCTTCCTACAGCTTCTTCTGTGACCTGATGTAAAAGCTAACCTAGGCCAAGAAGGGGATTCTTGGTTCAAAGCTTTCTTTAGTTAATGTATTTTAATTATGGAGTTCGATAATCTTGGGGACTGAAGTCTTTTATTTATCTGAGATAAATTACACAGCAGGAAGAATAGCAGTGTTGGCTTTCCCATGATTCAAAGTATTGCTCAAAAAAAATAATCTCTTAATAAGAGAAAAGCGTTCAACTGTACCATCTTTCCTTTGTCTCTGCCTGAATGTGTCAAAAGGCCCAACGGAACTGGTTAGTTACATGTCTCTCCTGGCCAGATCTCCACAAACCTTGTGTTTGTGGAGTCTCCTGTGAGACTTCTCAAACCTTTTCCACTTACAAAACCATCAGGCAGCTGCTGGGCATCTCTCTGCTACTTCTGAACCAGAATCCTCACACTAAATGTTGTGCATGTACATGACAACCCTGATAAACTGTTTGTTTCACAAACAGTAGGTTGATCCCTGGATATCTGGGCAAGTAATTAGCTCAGACTACCTGCTTACTATTTCTGAATGCTAAAACACAAGGACTCAGGCACTTTGGGAAGCTGCGACTGAAACTGATAATGGCTCATTGCTTGATACCTCAGATATTGTTCTTGACACCCAACACCATAAAATTATCAGTACCAAGTTATTCTTTTAGACTATGACAAGGATTCCCTTCTCTCCTGACCCTGAAAATAGCTAATGTGTATGTATATATATCCACAAGAGTCTTACTTACTGCTAATTAAAGAAAATTTGCCCTAGAATTTATCATCATTTATTATCCACTTAAAATGAGTATCTAGCTTAGAAGATTAAAAAAAAACCAAACAAACACTTTCAGGTTTTCAAATACCTCCCTTATGTTGAAGGTAGAGAATAAGCAGTTTCAGTATGATATCAAGGATTTTCAAAATGAAGACTGAATATACCCAAGCTGTCTCTCTCTCCAGATATTCTCCTGCACTCAGACTCTTTCTCAGCATGTACTTCTTTGGCTGGGCAAATAAAAGCATGTGGATTTGCAGTCCACCTAACATTTCCCACAACACAGTATTCTCCACTTTTGGAAACTACAGAGAAGCAAAGCAACAGTTTAAACATGTTCTCAATAAACTGTCAATGACACTTTACTCTGAGGATACAAGAACTGCCACAGACATGGAAACGCGACCTTTACCCTGCATAATAATGCACTTTGGAGAAAAAAGCACTTTTTCATCCTCTGTTTTTATAGTGTTTACCTTAATGAGAACCTAGTTCATGAACAAAATTCCTACGTACTGTTGTAATGCTACTTGTATGATCATAGGAAAGCTTAACTGGCTTCAGATAGTCCAACCTGTAAGCCAGTGCAGAATTGCCAGACACAGGGGAAGCTCTTGTGCTTCCCTTTCAGCTAATATTTAAGATCTACAAAACTTCTAGCCCCTTCCTTAAGTATTTTTCTGCAGAGTAATTTTTACAGTCTTAATGGGGTACGTTTTACTTCTGACTTGCATACTCCTTTTTTTAATCCAGCCTTATTAAAACCCATATAATACTTTACACTTGCAGAGTTCTGCAGAGAAGGACAGAAAAAAGCTCACTGTCAATATGATAACTAGTAAGATAGTCAGATTTGCCTCTTGCTGCAAATCTGAAATGGTCTATTTTAAATGCAGGTCAGTTTTTTTTGTCACCTCTTGGAATCATAGAATCATCAAGGTTGGAAGAGACCTTTAAGATCATTAAGTCCAACCGTCTGTTTCTTCTGGTGGCCACTTTTAGTATTATGACCCTGTTTATTTACCCCATCAATTCTATGGATGCAAATATTTTCCCCAAAGTTTGCAGGAGAGATGCAAAAGCCCAAGAAGCCTAAAGTGAAATGCTTTTGTCAGTCCTAGATCTCAGGTTAATGCCACCTAATAACTAGTATGTACATTTATTGTCATATAGCCCATTTCAAACATCGGTGTTGAACAGCTTTGCAAAAGTGAAGAAACTGTCCCTTATTTTACAGATTCAGGATGCAACGCAGAGACAAGTTTTGTGTCTTGGTCAAGGTTGGGAAGCCCTTTCACTGTAAAGCAGGGATTGCAAACCTCATACTTACAAAATTCCAGTATTTCAGTCTAAACATTCACTGCCATTCCAAATGCGTACCTCATTTCAAAACTTAATTCTCACAAAAATATAATAGTATTGCCATTGTTAAAAAATGTGACGTAATTGTGCAGGCAAACGCCCTTCATTAGTGGAAGTGATGTGCTTCACAATCTTTGGAGGAAAAATATCACTTCAAATTATATTGCTGGTCTTTGGTAAGCTAGCAATTGTCTGGTTAAATAAAATAAATCATACTTAGTAGAGTTGATATTCCACAGTAAACAGAGATGTGGTATTACTGAAAGTACTGCCAAACCCCTGAATTTCATCTATGTATCCTAGAAGCTTTACAGTAAAGCTGCTAAAAATTGTGCCCTTCTAAAGTCCCTTTTTGTAGTAATTCACTATTCAGTGACACATAACTGATTGTAGGAATGACTTATGCTAATAAAATCCATGCAATGTTCTTTCAAAATTAGTAATTTACAGGAACATAGTCAGTGAGCATTTTTGATCCTAATTTAATGAGACACAGGATAAGATTTTAGGGATCAGAACAAGGCAATCAGAGAAAGAGAGCGGTCACTCACCTTTCCACCATGTGTGTCTGGTCCAGTGATAACCCATCAATTGCTGTGCATTCTGGACATTTGAACTTCTTTCGTGGGGTCACCTGCAGAAAGGCATGCCAGATATTATCAAATATCAACAGAAGGGACATTAATCTCCTTGCACAGAGAGCAGCGCAATACCTCTGAACATGCCTGCAGTGTAAGTTGAGCTGTCTCAAAAAGGGAGGGGGGGGTATAAAAAAAAAAAAAGCCACTCCATTCCTCCATTCAGCTCCATCTGGCCCAGCTGACTGCAAAATTCACAGGGGCCCAATAAAAACGGCTTGGAGGGTTTTTTCCTTCTGTAACTGAAAAGAAGTGGCGATGACAAGCTCCTTAATTCCTGTTTAATGACTGTTTTCTCACTGCCAAGGTCCCTGTATAAACACCATTTGTTCTTGCAGCCATAACAGCGATGAAATATAGCTTCCCATACTTCACCGTAACGTTAATCCAACAGACGCTCTTTTGCTCACTCCAGTTAATAGCTGACTGGCAAACTCTGCAAGACTCTCCGAATCACACAGAGGTGCCAAATTACTCTGCTGTGCCCTCATACAGCTCAAAAACTTTTCTAGCAAAAACACACACTTTATCTTCTAAAGACTTTTCTAAGAAATGCAGCCACCAGTCCCAGTAAATGATGATGGACAGACGGGAAAATGGACCCTGCTAATTGAAGTAACGCCTGGTGGCCTCTAAATCTCATTCCAGGTTGACACACTTTGAAATGAATGTACAGAGTGAATGTCTAGACCCGAAAACGTGTCGAAACATGTCAGGAAATTAATTCAGGGATAAAAAGTTCATTTAAAGCTGATCTTGCAATTAACATTCTTGCAATTAACATTCCTATAAATCAGCTGTTGTCAGGCCACAAGAGAGAGCTGTGGACAGTTGGCAATTTCTTTCCTCTAGCGCTCTCAAATAGATAAAATATATGTATGTGGGCATGTACAGATACACACACATATGTACAGCTGTCATTTAAATTATCTTTTTCATCCCTCATCTAGATGACTAAAATAACCACCATAAACAACTGCTAAAAAACAATCCTCTGTTCCCAGTTAGCATAAAAGTTTTACTAAAAGGGCTTTTCTACCATGGAAGCAGAACAAGACACCATACTGGGGGAAAATGAGAAAAAAAGGAAGATTAGGCAATATATTGAAGCCCACAAAATAAATTTATGTAAGTACTGTACATCACGGTTTTAAATTCTGTAATGCTAAAGAGCAGAGAAGTCCCACCTTAATGACTGATTTGCCGGTGACATTTGCTACTAGAAAATTCATGGCAATATCTTCACAATTCATATGAGCATCCACCCAGTTCTTGATGTCTCCAGGCATTTTATAGGTGTAAAGATAGTTGAAATACTGCACGATAGAGGGAGAGAGAAAGAAGGTAATTTTAAAAACAGATACAGTAACTGCAAGACTAAGTATTTCAGTCACGAAACAGCAGGCAGCTAAGTGATGCTGCTGTGATACTGCCTTCAGCCAAGGACTACTTCAGCAGATAGAAAATAAATTTTAGGTGCTGAATTGCATAATTATTCCTTTCCTGACCAGCACACAAATTTCTTTATAATTAGTTTTCTTTTCTTAAACTGCTAGCTACAAAGCTACATTCACTGCAAAAATTGCTATGTACTTTCAGATCATGAAAACTGTCAAGAGTTCTGTAAGTTTATGAAGGTAAATAATGGTTATTTATACAGGGACAAATCAGTTGTTTTCACAGCACCTGAACGAGGTTTAGGGAAAGTTTGCAATCAGTTCTCTGATTGTTGTAAAAAAACATAATCATAGCGCCACATAAAACTCATGGAACAATGGCAGACACACATACAGCTCTTTTTAAAGGTTCACATTGCACATTAGTATAGTACAAGTTGTGTATTACCTTATGATAAAAGGCTGCCCCAGTGAGCACCATCGAGACTTCATTGGTCCATTCTGATTCGTATTTCCATTTGTTCATCTCATGATCCCAAAGATGCAGGCGGCCTGGGTATCCAACCAACCTGTCAGGGAACTCACGCCAAACCTGAAGGGAAAAAAATATGACAGGCTACTAACCAGGCCTGCACAGAAAGCAAATGCAAATGTCCGAATGCAACACATCTGCTTTGGAAGGGTAGAGTTACAGTAGTGCAAAGATCACTTAAATTCTTCTAAGTCCAAATTCTTGGAATAAAAAGTTGCCTGGAGGAAGTACAAAAAAGCACAAGCTTGCTGTGGAAGGACCCTACAACTCGAAGAAGCCATGTCCCAGAGCAAAAGGCCACTAATGCAATACTAAAATAATTGTTACAGAGAAATACAAATGACTATTCAAAAAGATTTTAACCCTAACTAAAACCAAGCATGATTAAAATGAAAATTCTGATGTTAACTTCAGCAGATATGGCTACAACATAACTACTTTCACAGCTGGCTTTGGATCTAACCAACCTGCTTCCTTTGACAGGAACAGGCTTAAAAAAGGCTTACATTTTAATATTTCTGGTATTCTTTAGTGGGTGCTTGGCTGGAACTACTGCTACATGGAAGGCCTCTTTGCCCTCAACTTGTTCCAGACAGCTGGATACAATCAAGATACCATCCTTGTCACTCCATACATTATTTTATAGCTGACTACAGGATCAAATACAGTAGACAAGAACAAGGAGAAGGGCATCATTAATGCAACCTCAGTTCTCCACACTGCTGGCCACACTAAATAGTGGTCAATTTTTGCATTAGGAAAAAAGGCAGAAAGGATTATAATTATTTGGAGGAATCTGAATGCTATTTGCTTGATAAATACAGTTTTTATTTTTGCTGATCAATAATGAAGCTAGTATTTATCTGCATTATTTGCAGACTTATTATTCAAAATTTGTCCCTTAATCCAAATAACTGCCACGTTTATTGGAAGAGTATGAGCCTTGATCTCCAACATACAGTTAGGCTACAAGAGTTTGTGATTTAGTGTATGGTAGGGTATTGGTAGTGCATAAACAAACAGGTACACAGATTTCATTGTGTATGCAAGATCAACAAGAAGAACAAATTGCCTCAATAATCTCACTAGCCAACCTCTTTTCTCTATACAAAAGACAAGGGAACTCTACACTTGAATGCACAGTAAAGAAAGTGCTTTCTGGAATTCCACCATCCTGCAAACCTCACCTCATCAGCAGTTCACTTTGGGCACTTTTTACGTGTCAGTGCATTCCAGCTGGGAGGCCTGGACTATAAGGACTCTATGCAAGTATTTTGTCAAAGTAAATATGATAAAACAATCAGCTTTAAGTTACTTCTTCTTCATCTACACTTCTGTGATTTTGCATTACCATATACCTTTCCATCTATAGATCTCAACACATTTTATTGCTGTCAGTTAATACAGCTTCAGAATCCCATGATGAGAGCAGTTATTATTTCAAATGTCCAGATGAGGAAACCTGCCAGAAATCATACAGGAAACATGAACGGAAACCAGATCTTCTGACTCCTTGACTTGTACTTTATCCAGAAATCAATCTTTCTAGACAGTTCTAGGGCACAAGCACTGGGATAGTATTTAGATATGACAATGCTCCAACACAGAGGATTCTTGAAAGCAGAGATAATTTCAAACTGAAGAAAGAATTTGTAGAACATTTACAAGTTGGTGCCATCAGCTAATTAAAACAATACAGACTTTTGGCAGGCAAGCCAGAGAGGGCTGGAGATATCTATTTTGACATGATGTAAAAAACTATTAATAAAGAACACAAAACTAAATGTATGACACTCAAAGTTTTATTCCTCACTCTAAGAACTCAAAAAATTAATTATTTAGTTTTAAACCTGAATATTAAGATGTTGGAAGGCACCACCACATAAGCTACTGAGGCTCAACGAAGGATTTGACAGAACACAACAGATCTGCACCATACTGGGCTAAAAATTCTTGCAGAGGACATGGCATACATATTAACAGCAGCTGAAAGACAGATTGAAGTCAGCTACTGCTTCCCAAGGGGCTTCAGTGCCTTCTCAACACAGAACTCTAGATTCATATCCCTTCTAGTTTTTGTCCTTAGTGTCATCTGCAAGAGTCCAAATGAGGTAAAATAGAAGCCAACTATAATGCACTCATATAGATTTCTTTGTATCACTCTAAATCTCAACCCTACTCTGATTCTGGCCTCTGAAAATTGGCTGTTCGATGCATCTAAAAAATAACTTAGGTGTTTTAAACAAAGATTCCTTTTAAAAGTAGTGCTTTCAAAGTCAGTGGAAAAGCTTGGTTTCACTAGCTCATTCAATGGTAATTCCTGGAAAGGCTCCCAGTACCTCCATCCAGCTCATTGCCCAAATCCATATATATGCTTTGTGCCAAAATTAATATATACAGCTACTGCTTATAAGGAAGCTTTCAGAATAAAAATAGTGGTAATTATTCTTATACTACTCTCTATTTTGTACTTTGGTCCATTTTCTTGTTTGATGGCTGCCTGTAATTTATTAGTCTGTTAGGAATACATTCCATTTTAGCCAGAAATCTTCTTAGCCTTCTCAGGCTAAGAAGGATGGCCTGATTTAATACTGGTAAGGGACACATCCAAGGGAAAACATATTGCCAAGTGAAGACGAGGTATGCTTCTTTGCAGACAAGTCATTCCAAAGACTCCGCTAGTCAACCCCGAAGATAAATATTTTTGGATGAAGCATCTCCCAGATGAAATGTCAAACAGAAGTTCTGACTTAGTAGTTTCACTAAAGTCTTGTAAGGAAAACCAGGAGAAAATTAGAGTAATTTTCCCTCCAAGTCAAGTTCCCCAAGTGACATTAACAGCACAGCTAAAACACCCTCCAGTCTCAACTCTCCAGAGCTATTTCTGCCTCACAGCCTCAACTGTTCTGTGCTATTTTGCTGTGCCATCAGAACAGCTCATTCTCCATGTAGCCAGAAGGACAGAGAAGTATTTCCTTTTACAAAACATTCTCATTTATGCATTAAATTTAATAGACTTTATTAAGTCACGCGTAATTTCAGCAATTTAATGAACAGAAGAATAATCAGCATTTCCAAAGCTACCATGGCAACATTTTAAGAATGAAACACTGACTATCCTCTATAAATTAAAGAAACCCCAACCCATCAGTACTCTTTCTGTCTCCCAGAGTCCCATCCACTCTTAATTCTCCCCCAGGCCTCAAAGGAATGGCTTGTGCTACTACTGAGAAAACAAAGCAAAATGTAAACACAGAGTCCATTAAAAGATAAGCGATGCTTCACGTGCACACAACTTGTAAAACATCATCAATTTGAAGAAGAGCTTTGAATGTGGTCAGCAGTGGATAATTCCTTTGTTAAGAAGAGTTATAGTATTCCTCACAAAGGAATGCTGAAAACTAGACTTTTAACTATCAAAAAGGGTATGAAAGAACTTTTCTGAAGAAGGCACTCAAACTTTATGACAATTTCAGCCTAGTGAAAATGCAATTCAACAGAGAGTAGATTTTTTTTAAAGAATGCCAGAGACACGAAGCACTGAAAAACAGTTCTGAGATAGAATAAGATCATCTACTAACAGAAGGCCAAAAGTTTTCAGCAGAAAAAATGCAAACTTAGGAATGCACCAAACAGTACGTTTTATGAACAAAAAACATGGACTCAGAGCAGTAATCACCATTTAGATTTTTTCTATTATTGCTGTAATAAAAATACTTTATCTTTGAAAGGACAAAGTGCTGCATAAGTATGAGATAAGAAATCTTCACGAACTCCATACTTGGAACCTGTTATCCCCACTTTCCAGGATGATAGAAATGCTAAGTCATCTGCCTCAAGGCCAGCTGAGACACAGAGGTGGGAACGCTACAATGCTTACTTTCAGTCTCGCACTCAAAACACCAGCCACTTCAGAGGTGGCCAATGGTTCTGCTTTAATTTTTTTAAGATTATGATAGCCTAAATACTTACTCCGTTTCTTGGATCTCTCTAACACTCCCTCTGAACAACAAAGATTGGTAAGTGGGAAAAATGTTGACTAGTTCTTCTAACAGGTTTTTCTCCAGTGTTTCAAGACATGCCTGTGATTTTATCACGTAACTTAACAGAAATACTTTTTTCAAAGTCAGAATGTCATGAGTATTCTTCTGCTACCTTAATACAGCAGCACACAGGGACTATTTTTCTGCTTGCTCCAATAGATTTATGCAAGGTCATAAATCACCAAACCATAATAGTTCACTTTTAACAAGTAAAAAATGTCTGACACTTTGAGTGTTACTATAATTTTTTATGGCTGAAAGTGTACAGAGATCAAAGTTTTCTGAATTTTTTTTTCAGCTTGCTCTATACATTCAGACAAGTCTGTGACAGAGGGGGTTTTGCCACATGTTTAAATGTAAAGTCTCAAGGATGTCAGGAGGAGAAAAGAAAATTACTGAATGTCACGTTTCCAGCCCTTCATATGACCAAAGCAGAAGCAGACCTACTTTTAAAAGAAAACTTTCTAGTAACATTATACGCTGCTACTGTTCCCTCTGGATTCCCCTGCAAATGAGTCAAGAGCTTGAGAGATACTTTTCTGGTTACACACATAAACAGATAAATAAATTATCACAGGCTAAGGACAATTTAAACATCTGGGAGCCAGCTCAGGCCTGTCAAGCAAGTCACAGACACTCAGGGCCATGAAAGATCAATCTTCAGCCCCTGATTTCTGTGCCAGAGCATAGGAATTACATCACCCACTCCCTATATGAGGAAAATTGTGTATTTATAAAATTATCCGCTATGCTTCTGTATTCAAAGTACATTTCCATTCCTTTATTTTACAGGGGGGAAGCCAAATTCAAAATATAAGGATTCGAACTATTCATAGGTTTGTCTGAACTATCTGCTCAATAAGGCAATTTAATTTTCCATTGACATTGCTGTGTAGTAAACTGAATTCCCAGAGTCAAAAAGGAATAGGACTTATATTAAAATGCAAAAAACTGCAAAAGCAATAGTTTTCAGTCTGCCAGACTAAACAATCTCATGTCCAAACAGTTACATTCACACACTGAATATAAGGACTGTTACTCAGACAGTCCCTGCAACCAAGGCACATCATCCACAGAAGGCCAATAAATTAGCCAGCACACTCCAACAGCTAGGCCTATTGGACTTCATCCTAGGGAAGGAGGAGTTGCAAGTCCCAGCTGCCACCTAATCACACTGACTACATGGGAACTCACATCAACTTTTCTTTGCCTCGTTTTTGTTTTTTACCTTACTGTGTGAGTGACCAGAGTCAATATATGTGATGTTACAGACACTCTTCATTGAGGGTGTTGAAAATTAACAGTTCAGACACACAAACACCAAGGTTCTGCTTCTCACAACTTCTGGCTGACACAGCTGGAACTCAGCTGCAGTTTGACTCTGTGCTTCAAAGCCCTTCAAGTCTGCTTTGCCAGTAGCAGTGATTCATTTGGAACTACTTACCCAAATCACCTATGTGACTGTGTAAGTCACTACTTACACTTAGTCACTTTATTTACTTTGAGACAGACTGATGAAAATGAAAACCAAACTGCAAAAGGAGCCAGGATTTATGAAACATGCACATTATGGATCTGCCATCTTAGACTCCATCAGATCACCCTCAAAACTAGTAATTATAAGCACCAACACAGACAAAAGTAAGTCAGCTTGCAGAACTGCCAACACTTGATTGCTCTGCTGTTGCAGTACAGTCAGTGCAGACAACGAAATAGAGAGAAGGCATACATGGCCAAAAAAATCCTTCCTTCAGTTGTCTTCTCTTCATTCCATCTTTCACACTTCATGCATTAACCCGCAACTCTTAACTTGGCAAGGGAAGTATTTCCTTCCTGGAGACACACATGATAGATTAAACCTCTGTCTCCACTACTTAACATCTTTGTTATTACATCAGCATACCTACATCACCACCAGACATTTCTGGAGTCCAAAAGCTTGTTACAGAGCTGCTAACAGTCTCTTTCACTGGAGAGGGAGAAAGAGCCATGTTTTACCACATACATACATGTTAAAGAAATACTTCCAACATATTTTACAAAATATCATCTTGTAATAATAATTCCACTAAAGATTGCTAAAAATGAGACAACTATTACATTTACAGAATCATAGATATTCTGAGTTGGAAGTGACCCACAAGGATTATCAAGTCCAGCTCATTGAATGGCCCATACAGGGATTGAGCCCACAACGTAGCTGTTATTAGCACCAGGCTCTAACTAACTGAGCTAACCTCAGGGTCAATTTAGTTGGCTTCTCCTCCTTAGAGAAGTGGTTTTCATAATTTCACTCCACTGAAGTAACAGTTTCATGTCCTAGCTCTCACATACAAAGCCTAGTGCTGTTTTGCTCTTAATACTGCATATACAGATGTGATTGAATAATTCAAACCTTTCTTAAAATATGGTATTACATTTTCTAATGTTTATGATTTATTTATATATATAGCACATTTGTCTTAAATACACACATATAACAGTAATGTCAGATTATCAACCTTGTCATATACTCAATTAAAAAGGGAAGATAAAAACTAATTTGAAACATAGTTTTGAAAGGAGGACAACTGTGTTGCTTCAAGTGTTCTTTTAACGAAGAACTCAAATGACTATGGACACTGTCACCTCTTCATGCTGCCACGGGTAACTGATTTGGACAAGCCTTCTTTTTGTCCATACCCTCATTACAACAGCAGCTGTTGAAGCTTTGCCATTTAAAGCATATGATCTATGTGCCCCCTCCTCAGCACTTTTCAGTTCCTCTTTTCATTGCACTCCACCTTACTTCGGCATGTCCTAGAGAGGCCTCCTCTGTTCCCAACACTTAATCTCTGAAACTTGTCTTGTCTGTCAAGACAGTAACTTGGCTAGCACCTCTGATTTGTCTGAAAACTGTTTGGAGTTGTTAAGAATGTAGTTCAGCCTCCAGACTGCTTCCACTACGCCAATTACACAACATTTTCTGGAGTCTCTTGGCCTTACTATGCAAGTGACCAAAAACCTTCTCTTAGCTGTTTTTTGCATAAAGTAAAGACTATCTGTAAAAATATTTCAGTCACCATCGAATTGTTATGGTGAAGAGGGATGCAACAATCTGAATCAGCAGACTGCCCAATGGTTCCTCCACTTTGTACACACATGCAATGTTGAAGTGGACAGCCTAAGAGACAGGAGAAAAACCAATTCTCTTACCTCATAGCCAAACTGGAGTTCATCTGAGGTTAGCATAATGATATCATCATCAATAGCCAACACTGCTTCTGTTTCAATCTCATCATAGGGGAAGAAGCGGTTGCTGAGTTTATTTTCTGCTGTCCTAACAACTTTCAAGGGAACACGAATCTTTGGCCAGAGAGAATCTAGAGAGAAAAATTAGAAGAAATAGAATTCAGTAACATACTTTACTTCTGCCCATCTGTCTTTGTGTCTCTTTAATCTTTTTTCTTCAAATCTAAACAAGACCTTCTTAATGATGAACTTACACCTGTTTCAGTTTGGCAAACACGAGCATATGAAGGTGAGAGACAGAAGTTCAGTTACATTTCCCTCTGTAGCTCTCTACAGAGAGCTTCAAGGACAGCTACATGGGGGACAGCTTGCCCTAAACAGCAATCTGTGACAATCACAAAAGAGTTAGGGATAATATGTATTGGTTTAGGACACACAGCAAGAAAAGATACTTCACTCAACTACAACTAAAATAATTTGAAGTAGAAGTATACAATCGCTCCATGTGAGTCTAGGTTCATAAAGAATTTGAAAAAGAATGTTAGTTCTATCACATGCTGAAAAAATAGGTTTTATTATATCAATAAAACATTAATCATTACTGACAGATAAGGAGTGGATTCTGTATCTCAGTAATTTCTTTCATCTTCAAAGTCTTAAGTCATAGTGAGAATTTTAAGCTAAATAAATACAAATAGATCCTAACTTGTGCCCTACAGCATCCTTACAAATAAAATAGAGCACTGGATTACATAAACATTAAAATTCACAAGTCAAATGATGATTTAAATAGCAAGAAAACCCTCTGTAGATACAAAACTGGATCCAATTCTCTCTATGATGGGATTAATTTCCATTTCTTACTACACGTTGAACATGTAGCACCTTAAGTGTCACATTAACAGCTTTGGCATATATTCAGTAATTTTCAAAATCCTATTCTATTCCTACAAAGTATAACTGCAGGTGTAAGTATAGAGCACCAAGCTAAAAGAAATAGAACTAAAGACTGAATTTTAAACCTTAATTCTGAATGCACATAACCATATATATTTTCTAGCACAAAGCTTAACAGTAGTCATTATCACAGTATGATGTCTCCCAAAAGCAACTATTCATCAAAAAGTATTTCAAGTAAAAGCTAAACAAAGAGCTAAATGAGTACAAATGTGGTATGTTAGTTTCTTCCAGCTTTCAAATAAACATATATTTTAACAAAAATTCGAGGGAAAAGAGAGCATTGTAAGATGAGCCTAAGCAGATAGATGACCACTTGAGTTTCTTACACTAGTGAAATGCAGGGGATGACAATGGTAAGAAAAATAAGGGAAAATACATTAAGTCAAATACAAAAGGACTGCTCAGAGAATCTGTAAGTTGTTCGCTGTGTCAAATGAAAATGTGTATAAGGACACACCTTGATGGAGGTTATCCTTCTCCTCTACTCAGAAATATTGAGGCCATACCTGAAGCACCATGTCCAGTTCTGGGCTCCAAAGTGCAAGAGAGACATGAGCAGACTGTAGAGGTTCAGCAAAGAACCATGAAGGAGATGGAGGTACTGGAGCTTCTCCCCTATGTGAGGAAAGGCTGAGAGATCTGTGGCTGTTTAGCCTAGAGAAGAGAAGGCTCAAGGAAGGCCTTGTCAATATGTACAAACACCTGAAGGAAAGGTGTAAATAAGATGGAGCCAGACTCCTTTCACTGGTGCCCAGTGACAGGACAACAGGCAGTGTGCACAAACAAACACTAGAGGTTCCCTCTGAACATAAGAAAACACTTTTTTGCT
This sequence comes from Oxyruncus cristatus, assembly GCA_013399855.1. Lineage (NCBI taxonomy): Eukaryota > Metazoa > Chordata > Aves > Passeriformes > Cotingidae > Oxyruncus > Oxyruncus cristatus. The sequence goes on from VXAY01002317.1 coordinate 2,835,706, forward strand.
GTGATGGTGACCAAGCACTGGCACAGGTTGCCTGGTGAGGTAGTGAAGTCTTAACTCTTAAAGATACTCAAAAGCCATCTGGAGATGGCCCTGTGCAACCAGCTTGAGATGGCCCTGCTTGTGAGGGGAGTTTGACAGGATGATCTAGAGAGGTACCTTGCAAGCTCAGCCATTCTATGATTCTGTAGTAAGTGGAATCTATAAGAACTGATACAGGGCCCAAAGCCACCGAAATTTTCATCAATGGTCTGAAGCACATATGAATTGCCAGTGCAATCTGCAAGTGACACAAAGCCTGGAGACATGAAAAATAGTGAGGACAGTAAGGCCATACAGAGCTTAGTCTGTATGACTGGACTGCTTAGTAAACTAGATGCAGTCGAACAAAAACCAGACTGCCACCCAAACTGACACACAGTTAAACACTAGAACCAAGGTAATTTTTTCCCTACAAGCAGCTGCCGAAAATGAATAAAGACTCAGAGTAGCCATTAGTTCTCAGCACGCTGCTGGGGCAAAATGGATTATGCAATTTTTGCATATGTAGATGGGTATGTAGGAAGAAATGGGGACAGAAGGAAGGAATTTTACCTGTACACAGACAGAGACAGACAGATGCTAAAATACTGTTTGATTCTGGTGTTTGTATTTTTGAAACCGTATTAAAACACTGAAAATGGTGCAGGAAAGAACAACGTAAGTTATTTGAGGTCATGACAAAATGCTTTGCGGTAGAACATGAAGATCAATTTGTTTAGTTTACTGAAAGAAGGAACAAAAAGTGGATTTGATTAACATGCACAAGTACCTACACAGGAAGAAAAATGCCACGTATCTTCAACAAACTGGAGAAAGACACAACAAAAAACAATGACTGGAAACTGAAGCCAGGCAAATTCAAAGAATAAGGCAGACATTTTTTAATAGTAACAGTAAAAGTGGTTAACCTCTGGCAGAAGTTAACAAGGACAGCAGTTGGTTCTGTACATCTTGTCTTTCAACAAGGCTGGTTATTATTACAGAAGATGCATTCAAGTTAGAAGGCACTGGATTGAAAAGAAAGATAATGTAGTGACTCGTGACTTCCAGGTCAACCCAGATGGTCTTACAGCACCTTCTGCTTCAAACTCTATGAACAGTGAGATTGTTGACTGTCATGACGAGAATAGGAAGCTTGAATATAAACTACTAGAACATGAAGAGCAAACACAGAAATTCAGAGAACATCACAAAGAAGTAAGATAGTTGTTTCTACGTTTTGAGAATGAAAAGTGGAAATTAAAATAGGTGTCAATGAAAAAAAGCCACTGTAAGGACCAAAATAAGAGAAATCCTAACCTAAGAAAATTGTTTTAGTTTTTAAATAACATATAATCAAACTCTGGAAGTGTTCTCAGCAGAAGAATCTGAAGAATGCTGGCTGACAGACAACACCAAAAATAATGGGTTTCAACATGAAACAATTATGCACAGACACTTCCAATTCCATTATAACCCAGAATCAGGTTTGCTTCCAAGACAGTTTTGCACTCTTTCCACTGTCAGTCTGTTGCACTAGGAAGATAGTATCAGAGAAGAAGAGAAGGTGCTTCAATCCCATGTGCAAAAGTAAAACTTCCTCTTGGGAAGGAGTGTCCACATCCTCATTGCCACTGGGCCTCTCAGATTTAACAGCTCACACAACCCTCAAAAAACCACAAAGCTGCACACTGTTTAAAGACACCAGAGTCCAAACACTGCTTCACTGGGGAAAACAAAGCAGTATTTCCAAACCACACTATGTTTTCAAAAGTCAGTTTTTCCTGGAGCTATACTTCAGAAAGGAGGATTGGCATGCATGGGTGGCCAAAAGAAAGGAGAAGAAATACAGAGTGATATTAATTGGCAAAATTTTTATTCAGTTTCCTACCCTGAGGTTTCTCCTGTGAGACTAAAAAAGTGACTGTAAAATCCACCTTTATCTGTGTGGTCTTGTAGACCATGGTCTGTGTTTCACATGTACGCATGTTCTTGTCCTGTTTTACTTACCTCTTGTCCTTCTACTAGAAGGCGTGAGGCATCAGCCCAAACACACTACTTGAGTGGCTTATAATATTGATTAGTATCCAGCTGGAAGGATCCAACCCCATTACTGATGGACTCCAATGGAAGTCACAGTGACCCAAAGGCTGGGGAGATACAGCAAGTTCCTTGGGGCCACGATAAAAATGTTTCAGAGTATTGATTCCAATTATAGTGTTATGAGCTCAGTAGGGCACCACTGAAATTCCAAATTTTTCAGCTTACTAGTTATCCTAATCTCAGGAGTCAGTAACACAATGACTGGAACCGTTTACTGCAAATTAGTACTTTTGAGTCCACTCACTGCTTTCTTACTGCTTTAGTATATAATATGCAAGTACCCATTTATAAGACAGTTACAGGTACCTCACAAAAACACTTATCAGTGCCTCATAAAGACTGCAGACTGTGTAATGTTTGCAAGTTACTTAATGACCTTTGGATAATTGCCTATAATTATCCAAAGGTAATCCCAGCATTGGTATCAAACAATTTTAAGCAGCCTGCTAGATCCCAAAAATACCAAAAATTTGTATTTATAAGTATATACAAAGTTTACATTTCCTACATGGTAAGTACTCTTTTATTCAGGCTTTATTTCCTTTCCTGTCTACTATATGCTAAAAAAAATGACAAAGAAACTGCAACAAAGGAACATACTGTAACAAAAATTGAAACTGAAGAGTCACTAGGACTGAAAAATAATTCAGAAAAACAAGCATACATACACTTTAAACTTCCAGCTCTTCAGAAAAATCAACTATTTGATAGCTTACTAATAGACATGCCACTTGGATAAAATATGGTAACAGAAGAAAAAGTAATGACAACTGTATGAAAAATGAAGATGTAATCTAATTATAATCAGCACTCATGTCAGATGACAGTAAATCCTGTTAAATCCACATGTTTTATTGAGGTCTTCAAAAGTCTCTCAAAATGACCAGTTCTCAACAACAGCTATGTTACTGTTAAATATTTGTGCTTTGAGAAACATAATATAATGTTTCTGAATTTAGCCCTAAACTAATGAAAAGAAAATACAAGCATTTTGGAGAAACTCTGAATAAGACACGAGGGTACCAGTTACTCTGCAGCATGTAAAATGCTACTTGCTGCTTAGAGGCTGATTTGATTCTGAGGGTTGCTGTCCCTACGGAGATGGAAGTGCATGAGAGATGTCATGACACGATGACACCTGGGTAGCCACTTTGGCAGTCTGGGCAAAAATAACTATCACAAAAACCAGCAGGCTCCACTCAGAGATCTAAGTATTACAACTTAGCTTTGCCATAGGAACTCCAAAAAGAAATACATAGTCAATAAAAACGACAAACTCACTTCAGAAATCAAAGTTGTAGAATCCATCAGGAAGGTTAAAACTGCCTATGTTTATTTTGAAGGACCACAAAAGAAGAGTATTTGTACTTCTCTTTTCACATAAGAGGAATGCAGTTTAAAGAGAAGTCAGAAACAGGGTCTATCACTTCTGTAATGTCACATTTTGAATTTTCAGATACTGCTTTTAAAGTTCTGAGAAACCTCAGCACTAGTAAAACATATGGAGGAAATTCTCAGTTTACTACTTCGTTATAACCACGGTAAAAGCATAGGCTTTATTCTTACAGTAAGACAGCACTGCATCCTTTAACAGCGTATGACAAAGACAAAAGAAGCCCAAGACAAGAAGGCAGAAGAAAACTTACATCATAGCATGAGATCCCTCAGGCATACAAAACTAAAAATGCATGTTTGGACTGGGGACTACTCTTATTTTTTAAAAAATCAGTGAGGACTTTCTGTGATGCATCAGAAGATACAAGTAAATTATGAAAATAAAAGTCTCTGGAGTGTATACAAGTCTATGTTTATATGGAGCTTGAAGGGAATGATAGGCACCTCCTATTATACATCCTACTGAAATAATTATGAGAGAAGAGTGTTTGAATAACACTTATACTTGTCCTCTGGCAACAAGACTCAGGGCACGTTTGGTACTATGTGCTGTTTAGGACTGATAACCTGGTGCCTGAGTATTCATTCATAGTATGCTCTGACTTCCCAAAACTTCTAAGGAGCCCACTTGGAAAAAACCTTTCCAGAAGTTGTGCAAGGTAAACTAAGATCAATAATAAACTGGCACAAAACATGTCTAAGCATGCTGTATGTACCTGCAGTTGCACAGAATCCCATACACCACACGCAATTTTCACACCTAATCTTTTGTACAAGCTCTTATCTGATGCTCATTCTAAATGGTCTATAGCAGTCTGCATGAATGCAAGTAATTGAACATTCTTGATGAAACCTATTAAGAACTTTTTCACAATAATTCTAATACTGAATGGCAGAACTTACCTGGAATCTGAAGTTTCAAAAAACTGTCAGAAACAACAACATCAAGCATGTTACCTCTATTCATTGCCAGAATTCTTTCCATAATGGCTGAGTCTGTCCAGAGTTCAAAACAGTTACTTTCTACCTACATTACAGTGTTTATATTGTTCTACAGAAATGCACAGAATTCCTCTTGGGTACAATATAATAGAATATTTGTTTCTAGGACACTATTTGGGACCCAGTTTTGTTAAGATGGGTTTATTAGGCTAACTTTCTAGACTTTTTAAAGAAATAATATTGCAATATGTTTGTAAGATAACTTATGGGAGACTAGAATCATTATGAATTAGTTCTCTAGCTAATCAAGGAAAATGGCATTAAGTCCATCAGCAAGAAGCCAAATTAATTCAAAACTTAGAGAGAAGTTAAAAACTTTCCTATCAGTGCTGACTACTAAAGGCTCACTATGCAGGAAAAAAAACCCTGCCGCTGAAGATTTTTATTTTAAAGTTAACACTTTCTTAAGATATAGTAATCCAAAGAATACTCAGTTTCCTCATCTCCAACGGTTTATATCAATGTTGTCTACCAATCACATAAAATAGAAATACAAATATTCTTATTTCAGTAATACCATAAGCCGTACAGTCTGTACCTTATCAGCAACTTAGCGCCGGGAACCACTACTGATACAACTACACAGAAAGTACACATTCTTAAAATATACTTTTAATTTTTATAGAACTGAACCTAAAAAGGAATCAAGCTACTACATGTGATTTGTTACTTGTTGTGTATTTACTAACAATATTGCATTTATACATTTTAATACAATTTATGCGGTAGACAAAATGTTTTATTTATATTTACTTGTCTGAAACAAATGTGATGACATGGTGGTGGAAATTTCTATCACAGACTATTTTCTTGAATTTCAGAACCAGCAATTTAAAAAAATACAAATGAAAGGACAAAAGTATTTGGCTGATGGAGAAAACCATCATTTCTACACAAATATTCCCAGCACCAGGCACTTGGACCACAGTGTTTATTTTAATTGATGCAGAGTGAGTGAGGAAAAGAAAATAATTGTTTTTTTTCCCCTGTAATAGCTCAAAGCTTTTAGTATTTTTATTATAGTATTATACACACAGTCATGGTCCTACTGACATTACTGCTGGATTGATGGGCTTCTTGCATGGCAGAGAAAATATGCTAAACTCAGCCGAAGATGCAGAGCAGAGATCACATCCCTTAAATCCAGAGAATACTTAAGATGAACAAGCTGAAGCTATAAAGCTTTAAGGTCTCAGATTAGAATCATCATTGTATGTGATATTTTCTCTCTGCTATTTCACCTATAAGAATTAATATTTTTACCCCCAAAAACACTCTGTAAACTTCAAAATGTTTGCACAAGACATTTGTGTTGCTCATAGATTTGTATTGTTTCTTTTCACTGATACTAAAGAAAACACAGAATAGTAAGTTCAAACTTGCACAGATCGCTCTCAAACATGCTAAATTACAAGAGCGATCCTTGGAAACTCACAAGACAAAGGGAAAAACAGAATTTAAATTGCTACTGATGTCTAGCCCACATACATGTAGATCTCCAACTTTATATTTCTATATGCGATTTTGTTGAAAGCTTTCCAGTCAAATGTTCAACTAATCCGCTCCCCTCTTAGCTGCTTACTTTTTTATCAGCTGATACGACAAAAAATTTGTCAGTTGTATCAGAGCTGCATCTGTCCTGACAGGCCTAGGTTTGCAAGGAGCTTGCACACCCCCACACCTGTTAACCACTACAGCACAGCAGGCAAGATCAGCTACAGCTCCTGACCTGTCCTGAGGGATGCTCGGCAGTACTGACGGCAGAGTGACCACAGTTCCGTCTTGTCATTCATCTGACAAATTATCACCATCACTTCATTTGCAGGTCACGCTGACAAATACATCTTTTCACTTACACTTCACTAAATGCTGAGGACAAGTTAAAAAGGGTTTTTATCTTATGGAATATTGCATTTGTTGAGGGGTACAGGATCTTTTTTTTCTGGATGCAATTCTGTGCCATGTGCTTTAGGATAACCCTGCCTGAGCAGGGAGGTTGAACCAGATTACCCACTGTGGTCCCTTCCAACCTTACCCATTCTGTGATTCTGTGATCCTAAATTTTGTACAATACTTAGAGTCTTTAATTTTTATTCTGTTTTCCTCCTAAGTCATGAGTTTCATTATGTAAAGGCATTTTTGCAAGTACATAGCATCTACTAAAAAAAATCCCACCCAAAACAAAACCAAAAAGACATCACCAAAACACAAATAAAAAAAAAAAAAACACGAACAAAACCCCCAAAATGAAAGACCAACATTATTTTTAGAATTTGTATGTACTTCAAAACTTTCCATTCCTAGGGGCAGATTCCTTCCATTTGCAATACATATTGCTTTGATAACAATGATATTTTCAGTTTTAATATTTTTCTGGTGTTGACAGAGGAAAGAAAGGAGCAGCCACACGTCACTTGTATGGCATTATGCCAGCTATATCCCAGGAAAGGTAAAGCCAGTTCCCAATTTAGTGCACATACACACTAAGGAAAGCCATTTAGATGTTTTTCACCCAGCCCTCACACTTACACATGAAAAAAGAAAACACACAAAGGGTTGCAAAGACAAAAGCCAAGATCTGCCTGTATACTGAAACATGTCCCTTACATGGAAAGGACCAAGAAATACAGCACTTGATGCTCCAGAAGGTTAAGCATCTCTGCTTTACTACAACCAATTAAAAGAGAATAGCCATAAAAGTGCAGATACTACTGTAGGGTAATAAACCAGACTTTAGCAGTGACAGTGGTGCACATTACAGACTTCAAACTCATTCCTAGTTCTAATCCATCAGAAACTTCCTGGCTTTAACAGGCTATAAACAGCAGAAGCTTTGAAGTCCTAGGATTAGGATCACTAATAGACAGACTGAACGACAGACTGGCTGAAGAGCCAAGTGGAATGTCCTGCATGGACCTGGAATAAAACAAGGTAATTTAATCAAACTGACCTCTCTCTAGCCATAGGCCAAGAGATTACAATGGTTGTAACAGCAATAAAGGGATAAGGGACACTAGAAACAAATAGTTATTTGCTTCAATGCAATGCTTAGGCTAACGCAAGGACAAAACTGCCTATGATTTCAACTGTGCTCTTGAATCCAGACTTCTAAGCTTAAAGGTAAAGGGGTTTTTTTTTGTTTTTTTTAAACTAGTTTATGACTTAGCTATAATAGGGGGTAGAATTAAACGCACTTTAATTTAAAAATTAAACACACTTTAATTTTCAAGATTAATAAAATGATTTAAAATGATCTATTTGCTTCAGCTCTCCTGTATCTTAGACTCAAGGGAAATGTGGAAACAATTCATTTGGGTCAAATCCACCTGCATTCAGTGATCACATAACTAAATATAGCACTAAGCCTTTTTGCTTTTAGAAAAGAACTTCTTACTGCAAAAATTCCAGTTGTTATCAATTTATACGCAACAATTTTTACTCTAAAGGGCTGTAAAACATTTAAAAACCCACTAAACTAAAGGTATTTAGCATAGCAGTATTACAAAATACTTTTTAAAGCAAACAATGAAACTACTGTGCTTTAAACTGGAGCAAGTTGCCAAAATGGCAAATGAGCCAAGTGAATGGTAGAAACGGCTTGGCTCTGAGAAGTAGTTAGGAGAGGGTAATTTGAGACAAGTGGTCAGGGATTTATCTTTACATTATATCTTGCTGCTATTCAGAATAGCTGAGTGAACAGTAGAATACTGCAGCAGTTGAAGCTTCTGAAAAGAGAATTACAAAGCAAGGAGTCCTAACACTATAGAAGACAGAAGAATCCACAACACAGCATTTTTTTGAACATGTATTCCTAGAAGGCAACATTTCTTGTCCCACAAAATCACCACATTTTCAGATGAGAATGACAGATTTGCATGCACACCATATGGGAACCAGGCTCATATACAGCTACTATATCTACAGTTTTTAATCCAGAATGACAAGAGGAGGCTCTAATTGCCTAGCAAGATGCTCAGGACTTTAGTACTAGTGTTCAGAATCTGGAAAAAGGTCATCCTAGGAAACAATAAGCACGGAAGTAAAATGAGCAGCATTGGAGTGTCTGTCTAGCACGGGAGAGGATTACCAAAGGCCAGGCTTAGCTATCTTCCTTTACATGTGGCAATGCCTCCCATTTACTTCATGGTGATTTCCTAATGGAATTCAAGAATGTCAGGACTTATGTTTCCAGCTAAGAATCTGAGAGAAGATCAGAAGCAGCATGTCGCCATGAGGCAGGTGGCCCAGGGCTGGGAAAGAAGGAAGTTTGTCAAACACAGGGCAGCCATGGAGCATGCAGTGGTGTTGCAAGGAAGGAGTCAGAAAATCATGGGATTAGGATCTTGGGTTTGAAAATGTAGGCAGCAAGCTGAGAGGACTCGGCAGCCTGAGACTGAGGTCCTGGCATGAGGGAATACAATACAGCACTATGCCAGGTTGACAAAGCACACCTCAGCTACTGAAATTTAAACAAATTAATCGAGAAATTTACAGCACTGAGTCCACATTGAAGTCATTAATACATCTTTGAAACTAAATCTTCTTCCAAAAATCTACACATTTAGATAATTTGGGAAAATGTCCATGAATGTGCTCTCATTTTAAAATAACTGTGAATTCAAAAAAATTAATGTATCATGCAGATGTCACCAGACTCACTCAAACACTATAAAGAGTAACATAGTATATCATACGTGTCGCAAACAGAAACATTTTAAGACAGCACCTATTGTCTTACTGAGCAAGGAGTAGCATTTTCACAAGATATTCTGGTGGCACGGGAATTCCTTTTTAGACACCCAACGTGTCCCAAGTTTTCATTTCACCAGTCAAAATATTCACTTATTTCATAGCTCCAAGCATTCAAACTACATCCTTGCTTTGAACCATGTTTGTTGTAGAAAACAGTCCAGCAGCAGTAATGTGTACACTGTGATAAGAGACCATCTACAGAGAAATAAAACTAAGTATTGACAATCAAAGACAGGCCTCTCCTTACCACTCCCCTCAAAAAAGTTAAGGACAGAAATGCTTCTCTAACTACTGTATTTGTTACTTTTCATTCAGGACTTAGCAGTACAATCACTGGTATGCTTCTTCTCTTGTCTTCTACTTCAGCTTTTCCCATTTCACTTTCAAAAACATTTCCACAAAAAAATCCAAATGTATTATTTTGAAAGAAGCATGAAATAATCCTCAAATATCAATGAAGTAGAAGAGAGGTCATTCTGCAACAGGTGCAAATAGACATGCTATGCCCCGTTTCACCTTCCTCCACCCCACCCACCATGAGCTCTTACCTTCTGGTGGATTCTTATTCTGGTTGTTCCAGACAACCAACAATTTTGATAGACTCGGCACTTTGGACACCTCTGTGATGACTCGGAAAAGGCTCTCCACTCGGTCATAGGTCAGAACTACGGCTGTGAAACCTTGGGACTGAGGTGGGATAAGTGGAAGGAAGAGTGGGTTGCTCACACTGCTCCATTTCTGCGAAGGAAAGCAAGAAAATAGAAAAACAATTTGATTGAAGTGACTTTTCACACTAGGGAGTAACTTACATAGCTAGGACCAAACGGTCAGACTTGGAATTTGCTCAGACCAGGCAGGTTGACTCTCCAATTCTGACAACAGTGGACATCAGAAATTTCTCAAAACCTTCATTCTAATCTCTTTCTTAATTCAATTTTCATTTTTGCCTAGCTGTAACACTGAAAAGAAGCAGGAGTTTAGGTAAAATATAAAGTGGAAGAGGCAGATAGATTTGTGGAAAAGGAAAACCAAGCTGAATTCTAAACCCAGCTGGCATGACTCAATTCTCATTAACTAATCATTATTTCAAGACACCTATATTTATAGTCAGGACTCAATAAACAAAGAGAAACTTAATCAGAACTACAATTTCAGAAGTGAAAAAGCATTAACAACAAAACCAAAGCAACAAAACCATAAACGTGGTACAAAATGTGCACCCAAGCAAAAAAAGGGCAAAAGCAGGCATGAAGAGGAATAACGTACTAGCTTCCACAAAGCTGAGTTTATTCAGTGGTGGAAAAACCCAATCTATTACATTGAAAAAACCAACCAACCAACCAAACAAACAACAAGGCATGAGATGCAAAGATGAATTTCAGAGAGATATCTGCTCCTTGTGAATTTTAACTAGGGCTTCCCTTTTAAGACTTTAAAGGTCTTACTTCAATACACTCTCAGCATAAGGAAGCCAGCCCAGCTGGCAAAAGACAAGCTAAATTCTCACTGAATGTGCCAACCTCCTTTGGAGCCGACAACCTGGGGGAGGAAGCATGAAGGGACAATTTGACAAGAATGAGAGCACCAGCATTTTAGTCTCAACTTTTCCAGTCCAACTGACATTCCAAGCAGGGGTCAGACTGAGAAGCAAAGGGAAAAACCAGACCCTTTGGGATGAGGTGAAAAGGGAAGTTGGGAAAGCAGAAACTGAGTGATGCTGTTTTGCAGGGAAGTTTTGAATCCTAGCCTGTAAAAACTATGAACACTCAGAAGAGGTTAGTAACTGCCAGCAGCTTACAGAAATATTGTAAAAATCTGCAACTAAACTCATACCATAACCTTGCTTGTTTTAGGAAGAAAGAAAGTTTTACAGATTCAAAGCTATCAGCTCGTATTTGCAGAAAATAAACTTCGCAATTTTCTGTTTCGCTATTTAGTCTGTGGTTACTTTACACACCGAAAAATCACCTTCCTCATGTTTAACGGTTAAGACACCTCTAACTAGACTAACTTCAAGGTTGAGGAGAACAGAGAGCCTATTTATTCAAAGACATAATAACATTTTGATCACTTTGGCAAAGGAGAAAAAAATACTATGTGAATATGATTTCCTTCTATGAACAAATCAAAACTGAAGTAGGGATAAATATGTGAGGTGGGAAAGTTAAGCACAGCATTGGCACACTGTTTTGTCCAGGATGGTCTAAAGGTATGTTCCAGGCAAGGATCTGTCACTAGGAGTAATATGTTCAGACTTCCTGAAACAGCTAGAAAGAGAGACTGGCCTTCAGCTACACATACTTCATCAGGTCTGTTACAAGTTGTATTCAACTTAAACTGTTTGTGAGGTTCCTAATGGAAAACATGAAGCTCTAGTTTTTACCCAACAGGAATAATAGGATAATGTAGAAATAGTAACAGTACAATATGGAACTTGGGTTCATGAAAGGGACATGGCTACCTGTGATAGCAGAGGACTACAGTCAGTAATTCAGAAAATATACATCCATTACTTTAGCAACTCATATGTACAGAGACAAATCTCCTTTCAGATTATTATGTTTTCTAAAATGAAAGCTTTTGTACATACTTTGCTAATTGTGCAAGATGACTGGTGGCAGAGACCGCCCTCTCATTTTGCTGCAGCTTCAATTCCTGCAGCAAATCACAATCTAAATGTTACCGGAGTGTAATCCACCTCATTAAAGCTTTACTACAGACTTGTTTCCACACAACCCCCATCCCAAGACTGCTATTATCCAAATGACCCTGGTAATGTCAAGCAGTTTCTTAAAACAACTTTTAGAAACCTCTTTTGATTAATACTTGAAACAGAGGTTTAACATCATAATCAGAATGCCAAGAAAATACTATGGTTTTGCCCTACAAGAAGAAATAACTGGCAGAGCAATCTACAGACAATGTTTTATTTATTACTTATGAGTGAGAATTGCTACCTTGATTAATGGCTCCCATTTGAAGTTTTTCTAGAAACTTTTCCTCTGACCACAGCACTTCCTAACAAATTGCTTGCTACAGTATCTCTTGAAAAGGATTATTCCTTTTCCATCATCTAAGACTATTCCAGGTACTCAGAGAAAAAAATACATATACAAGCACATCCATATGTGTGCAAGTACACGCATATGTACCTAAAACGGTCATGATTTCTCTTAAAACCTTAAGTTTTGGGTATGTTACTTAAATCCCAACTTTTACTACTTTCAGAAAGGCATGAAAATTCTCCCCTGTTGGTCATAACTTAGGAAAAATAAGTCAACTTTTGGGGTGGTTTTGCTCATGCACCTACTAAAGGACGATGGAAGGAGGGAAAAGCCTGTAGACACACACTAATGGATGGGAGAACCATGCCTCTGTTTGAGAAAAGCATTTCAAAAAGGCAATTAAGCATCTCTCAAGTGCCATTAAGAGCCAACCCCCTGCTGCCTGCCTGAAGAGTGTGTCTACAGTCTGAGACCTATTGACCCCACTTTCTGCAGGAAATCGGGCAAATTCAAGCCTCCATAATTTGCTAAAGTCTTCCAGATTTTTGCTTGGGAAAAGCAAACCATACAGGCAATTAATTCAACAGCAACCTAATTAAATCTCCATTATGGTAGCAAAGCATGAAATGGTTAATGACACAGGGATGGGTGCTCCCAGTAACTGTTCGAGCAACCAAGTCGTTCCCGTTTTTATTAACATTCTTGATGGAAATTCACAGGAACTTTCACTCTCAGAGAGGAGAGCAAACAGCAACAGTAGATTGATCATCCATCACCTTTCTTTGACAAAGTGCTGACACTCAGCTATGGATAAGACAGCCCTTCACTATCACCCTCCCAGCTAATATCATTAGAAGAGCCAGGATAATTAATCCAAGATTAATAGGTCACTTGCTGTGAATCATTTTTATGGGCAAAAAGGATCAAGTTCAAATGCCAGTTTCCTATGAGTAATTTCATGTCACTTAAGTCTCACAGTCTCAGTTGTCTGACAGCTCTTTGCAGTTCATATGAAAATCCAAAGGAGTAGGACCTGAGTGACAGCGAAAATTTAGTAATAGCCTGAAGCTAGGGAGAGAGGGTAAGTCAGGAATGGTTATGTATAAATGTAAGGATTCAGACTGTTGCATTTGTCCTGTGCATGTTTTTTACAAGTGTGCATGTATAATAATGCCTTAGAAACAAGGCACCTTCCTTTATTATACATAAATCAAATACTGTCCTCTCCCTTGGTCATTAAAAACAATCTGATTCTACTTTAGGAAAAGTTGATACATTAAGAAGAAGGTATCAAGGGACCTGAATTCTCGTTATGTGGGAGGCTCAGACTGGACTTGATGTGGAGTCTTCAGGTTCAATTGGCAGAGAAGTTTTTAGCAGACCATTCTTAGTAGGATACAGAAGGAAGATAGGTGGGAGCTTCAGGACATCAGTGAACACAACTGGACTGAGAAATGGACAATCTTGACGTATAAATGCTACAGATCCTCAAAGATATTGGCAAAATATCAGACATAACTAAGATTCAGTCCCATCCCAAAACTTCTGATTTGGGTGTTCACACTAAAAGACCTGCAGAAAAATACAGCAGACTCATTACACAAACTGCACCACAGAATGGTCTGTAAGGAAACAAGGCTGTGTAAGATGTTCCATATTAAAGAAGAATCAAGAACTTCCCAGATATCACTTAGTGGAAAAACTCAGCAACAGCACTTAAGATGAATAAAATGCACTGCTCCCATGAACGAGACAGTGGGCTTTCCTTCCTGTGTATTTTATTTTCAACACCTGGACGGCTTGTTGTAAACCAAATACTAGTGAAACCACACACTCTGAACAACAACTCACTGTCTTTTAAAAGCACAGAAGTAAGGATAGCAGTGTGTTCAACTTAGTAGTTAAGCAGTTCTTCTATACATGTAAGCAAGACACACATATATCCCCTGCCACTGTGGTTAAGGCTTTTTCAGGGTTGCTCTTCATATCAAATCTAACCTCAATGTGGTTTCAATTATGAATCATCAGACCAAAAAAAGCCTTGATTTATTCTCTTTTTCTCCAATTATTTATGCTAAGTTCCTATTGAATACTTTGAGAAAGTATTTCATCATGCTTCCCATCCGCAGGTGGTCATAGGGCAAAACCAAAAGAATTAACCCTCTCTACTTGTCCAGAGCCAACCATAGTGCTTACACTCAGCAGAATCACAAACCAAGTTGCAGTGGCCAACATTTCCCCCCCCAAAAATTAGCCTCAAGACACACAGGGGTTTCTACATACTGTAGAATAATCCACTGTGTAAAAAAAAGAATCCTAATCTCTGGCAGGTAAATTAAAGAACCAACTGTTAGATCATGTTTCACACTGAAATAAAAATATCAGTATTTACAGCCAAATACATGTGGTATACTCAATCTGCCCATAATATCAACATTGAATAAACATCAATAAACTGAAATTTATTTAATATAAAAAGAATACCTATCTTCTAACATAATAAATACAGAAAAATTTCATCCAGTTGATTCAAACCATCACACAAAGTAGCTGGAAACGCATCAGAAACCGAAATCTAATATTGTTCAATGGAAAAAATACCAGATGTGCACTGCCCAGAAAGGTGCTAGCTTGTTCTCATTTACAGATAAATAAAAAAGTGTATGTTAATATTTGCTTAATGCTTTGAAGATGACAAATGGTACTAGGATGGAAATATAGTTGTAACAGTGGCATCATCTGGAAACTGAGGGCTATAAAACACTACTCAAAGAGGTTGGGAATAGTCTAATTTTTTTACAAGTATCAAGTGCCTGGTAATTGGGAGAACCCACAAACTATTCTGTAAATGAACATCCTACTTAGGCTGTGCTAAATGAATGGTACTCTTGGCACTCAGTTAATTTTGATATTTTAGTTAAAACCAAATGATGGCGCTGTTTTCTGCCTTACTGGAAAAAGTGAAATCTGGTATGTTCATTGTTCAGCATACTGATATTCTCAAGTGATTATTAAACTCTGTTCTGTATCATCCAAGGTTATAGCTCAAAAGAAGCCCCTGACAAAAAAAAAATACCCTCTAATATTTCATAGATCTACATTATAAACAGGTGTGAAAGAATTTCAACAAAAGCAACTGAAGAAATCTGGAAAAACTCTGTTGTACTCATTTTTCAGAAACCCATGTATGTTAGCAAGGTATGAGGCAAAGAGGAGAATTTAAATTATCTACAAAGAAGCAAAAGTGAGGAAGTAATTTACCTCTATTAGAACATAACAAAGTACTTAATTGAAGACAACAGACCACATCTCAAACCCAAGTCATTATTTCTAATCCAGCCCAAACTGGTAACCATCAAAATGCACACCATAGAATTGGTCATTTTCTGGCTTACTTGAACATAACTGATTGCCTCTGCCTAATGGATAATGGCTAGCCCAAAAAATACAAAAGACATTAAACTCCCATGCTTGTAGCAAAAGACTGTCTGACATATAAAAGATTCAAGTGGTCCAGGAATGAATTTCAGACCCCAAAAGTATCATTTGCTCCTCTTCATTAAAAGCAGGAAATATCTCACAATGCATTTTTATTCAAAGTACTATTCCATAACATATTAGCATGTTATATGCTACTAGTTTTCCATTTCCTCAACAGGACAGTGAATGAGTAGAAAAATAATCCACTTTATAATTTTTTTTCTTTAGAAAGGCCAACAGTTTTTAGTCAACCCATAGAAACACATAAATGTGCTTGGATCCACCTCCCCAGTGCAATGTACTAAGTATGGAATTAAACATATATGCATTCACCTTCTGTGTACCTTATACTCCCTCCTGGAAAAACACCCTCCTGTACTGCTGCTGTATCCACACTTTGGTAAAGATACTCACGCAACAGTCTCACTAACATTTTGAGCCAATATAAGTCTAACTAACGCCAAGGAAAGCAGCCTTCCAGCTACCCAGTGTCTCCCTTACACTACACCCCACTCCTTTTCTTTTTTTTTTTATTTTGCCTGCTAAGTTTTATATGAGGAAAATTATTTTGGCTAATTCACCACAAGTCAATTAGGAAAATCAAAAAGAAGGTAGCACATTAAAAGAGAAATTATCCAACTCTAGAAGAGCGAAGGATTGCTTCTTTGGGCAGCAGAACCTATTGATAGTGGTTTGAAGTGTTTGGGGAAACTACATACTCAACATAAGAAGAACTGGTGATTATTTGTGTTGAGATTTGAGAAATATCTGAGGAACATGAATAAGGTTTATATATGTGCAGATCTAGCCATGAACATGTCTCACTGATTTTAAGTGAGTATCACTTTCATGCTGACCATCCAAGGTAATAGCCACCTCCTCAGATATAAAAATCAATGCAATTTTGTGGTAAAGGGAATGTAATCATTATTAAGTTTGCAGATACGTCTTAATCCTACTCTGAAGTATCAGAGTTCAAAAAAAGCAAAGAGAAGCCTATCAGTCCTACTTTGCAAGTGACAACAAACTTGTGGCAGCATTTTGTGAAAGATGAAGCTTTCTCTTCATAGATGCTGCTGTTACAACTTAATCGAATACTTAAGGCCTCTAAAAATCTTTTATCTAGCATACTTACAGGCTGCAATCTGTGAAGTATTTGCTAACTCAAAATAAAATCTATTCTACAATACTATTATCAAAATACTAAATGGTAGAACTATACAAAATCATAGAAAACAGACTGAAGTCAGATGATGAATCAACTCCGGAAGCAAACTCATAAGGCTGCAACAGCTCAACAAAAGGCAGAATACAATGTGCACCTTGGAGAATTATGAGCTATCTTAATTGTAGAAATAATGGTTATACTGCTTTATCTAACACCTGAAGTAGTTGTAACAAGTGAGCAACAAAAAACTAGTAACCACAACATTTTACCAAACTCTTTTTCTGTTACTTCTCAGGATCCTAGTGACATACTAAACAAAATTAACCCCTGTAGGCGCACAAAGAAAAAGAAATCTTAAACCAAGGAGACAGGCAGGCAAGCAATCATGGCCAAGGATTCTTTCTAAGTATTCTCTGCACAATAATCTTGCACAAGCAGCTCTTCTTTCGGTTAGAAAGGTGAATTTGTCCTAGCAAGTAAGTTTATAAACCCTAGCAATTCCTAGCAAGTAAGTTTATAAAGCTGGCATTTTCCACATAAATATTCCATAAGCAAATCCATGTTCTCATTTTCAAAACCTCACTATTCAGAGCACAGGGATCTGAGCTCTATTAACAGTCTTGTACTGATTAAAGAAATCTCTAGCTAATTTCAGTAAGCCCCTTGCCTTAAAACAGTGATTGCACCTCCGCACCTTCTGTTAATGTGCCTGCAGCTTCTACATATTCTTTCTGCACCTTTGTGTTCCTATCTAAACCACGTAACAGGAACAAGAGCATACAGAAGAACATTGCACTTAGTCCCTACTGACCACAACATCACAAGGAACAACCAGCAGAGCTAAAGGACCCGGATGCTGAATCAGCTAAATTCAAAGGCAGAATACACACGGCAAGTTTTGGAGGTTAGTTCTGGCCAGTAACATAAGAATTTACAACACTCGGTTACTCACACTTCTCACAGTGATATTAATGTCAACTCGCAGGTGCTTCATTTTAACAGTTACCTATATCCTGGCCCTGAGGCTGACCTGAAATGATTTTCTTTAAAAGTTTCAGTCATGGAGTTTATTTAGAGAAGAATACAACAATATTCTCATAAATCAAAAGCAAATTCAAGCCATCTTTAGTTACTTTGTCATCTTATCAGAGTTAGAGGATACAGTTGCCATCTTCTGCTACCTCAAAAGTACATATGTACCTGCTTTCCAAGTATAATGTTTCATCCAGGGTTAGTAGAAATTGTAACAGTGCTATTAGGCCTGAGCTTAGATGAGAAACACACTCAGGCCCAAGTGGATCAATATTCCCCTAACAAGCAGACACCAACTGTGGAATTCTGACTAGTGCAGTTATTTAAAAAAATAAGCATAGCAGAGCACCCAGGAGAAGACACTTTTGTGTTCCCTTTAAAGAGTGAGTAATTCCTTAGCCATTTTCTTCATTTTATTAGGCATTTAAAGGTGCTTGGTTTTGCTACCATAATCTAAAGGTGTTAAGATACTCTGATCCCCTTCTTGTGGAGTAAGTACATCTTGTGCAGACTAATTTCTTCCTTAAATACTGACAAGGGCCACATTCCTTCTCCAAGCAATGACAACAGGAGATTATTAATGTCTTTGGCTAGGCAATGGAAAATCAACCTCTGAAACTCAGCAATGAGCTTCTAACTCTTTGTCAGCAACTGTTAGCACCCATTGGCCCGAAGAGTTCAAAGTAACACACACTCTACTCCTGGAAGCACTCCTACCCAGTTTTCAGAGAAACTCCCTCTAAACAACCATAAAGCAAGACAGTTACCAAGTTTGGTTTTATGAAGGAAACAACACTACTTTTTATATTTTGACATAGAAAAAATTAACAGATTATGAGTGAAAAACATCTACAGGCTTTTATATAGTAAAAAATCAAAACCAGCTGCTTGTTGCAAAAGGTTAATTAATACTCCAGTGTATTTTCTTAACAGAGGTGGGTTCAGCCAGTGAAACTTAAAAAAAAAAAAAAAACACCAAAAAACAGCAAAACTTTGATCATCAGTTTCTGTATAAGAGAAGTTATTAAGAAATAACATGGAGAAAATTGTAGGCATAGGAATAATTAGCTATTTCAACATAATTATATAAAAGATCCTTGCAGATCGTTTAAGATCTTCAGCATTTTCACTGACTACTTTCTCTGGAGTCATACATTTTTAAGTATGAACTCTCCCTAAACTCAACAGAAATAAAGATGTGTGTGTGCGTAAGCATGCAGGAAAAATAAATAAATATATAAACAAGGAAGTAATTTAGTGTGCGCAATAGCAAAAGTTGAAAGTTTGCATTTCAGTGCCAGGACACAAAATGAACTGCTAGTTATTTTGCCAGTTGTCATAAAATATATTAGCTTCATCTGTGCAAGTTACCAGCACAAGACATATACACACAAATTCACATACACAAAATTATTACCAAGTTTCATAGCACATACCTTTTATACGAAAAAAACCCTCACCAAATCCACAATTTGTTTTATGAGTAAATCAAACGAATTTACTTACCACAGCTGGGGGATCATTCCATTCTTCATAAGAAATGGCAGCATATGGGTAAATTCTATCATTGATAATCTGAAGAGTAGCGAGAGCAATTGCTTTCATCGATCTAAAATATGCTTCCCAGAACCACCTTGCCTGTAAAGAGAATAAAGTTCACTTTCACATTGCACAGATCCAGTGCTTAACAATCAGTTTTGGTTTGCCATGCACAATCTGTTCCACGCAGTCTACATGTCAGGTGGAAATTAAATTAGGAGGCATGTTTATTGTAGATACAGTATTTCCATAGAGCCTGAAGGCTTCAAACTCAACTCCCCCTCCCAGAAGAAAATGACTCGCAGCCAATAAAAAGAAGCAGCAACATTATTTTGCAAGTGATTAAATAGAATGAGAATCCTTGAAGGAATCAGGTATTTTCACACTTTCATCATTTTTCATCTTGAAAAATGTCAAAAGCAGTTTGACCATAGAACAGAAGAAATTGCTGTTATATTCATTTTTTTTCCAAGGCAGAGGAATCCACAGTGCAGCGAAACAGCCAAGTAAAATCATCCACCCTAAAAAGCAGAACTTAGAAATCACTTTTAACACCAATATTAGAGACAGCTGATCAGACAGAGAATTTCAGTACTCATGAACCCTACCAGACTAATACCTTCCCAAGTCTTCCAAAAAACCAAATTTTATTTATACAAGTAAACATTAAGATATTTACACAAAAGTACATGCACATGCCAATTTGTTACAATTGTTAATCTTGGCTAATTTATAGTACAGGCAGTGCAAAACTGATGAAATGAAGCATGAGATTGTTATACACAGGTGCTCTGAATTTCACAGATGAATCATTCTCAAACTAAGATCCTGTGCAGCAAGTGTTCATCTTGTCCCAGTTTCTGTGTAGGACAGAAATACTAAAAGAAAAGCATGAGTTTTGAAATGAAAATGCTGACTTATCAGACTCTATTAGAGAAATAAACATACTTTTTAAATGCCTAGAACCATCAAGTGATACTGGAGGTCCCCATCCAACCCAGAAGGAAACATGCTTTACCAATAAATGTAGTTCAACCTAGTTTTCCTTTGGGAAATGGCAGCACCTGAATTATCCAGAAAGTAATTGAATTTTCAATCTCCTTACGGTTCATTATCAACTATAAGAGTATGTGTTTGCATGTAGGAGGTAGAACAACTAAAAAAATACATTTTTTTATTAACTGGAAGCTTTAGAAGCTTTCAGAGTCAGAATACAACTGAAGACAACATACAAATTTAGGCAAGTGCTATTTTACTCTTGCTACATGTTTCTTAAATAGCAAAAAAGCTCTACCAAAAAGCCATTTTTAATCACATGCTATGAAAATATTAAATAATATTATTTACCTTATTTAGTTACTATATTATTTACTTTTTTCAACTACTGAAGGAATACCAAGCTTCTGGAAGCACAGATCTTAGGATGAACCAAAAATAACTCCTGTTTAGCTGTTGTTAACCAGTGCCAACATGTCTCACTCTGCAGGTCAGTACTTTTTAACAGAAGACAAATAGTCCTTCCTATATGTACACTTTCTTTTGGAGTATTCCTAGGCTAACTAACAGTGTACAGGAAAGATTATGAGTGGGGAAAATGCAAATTCACAAGCACAAACTTGCATATATTCATGCTTACGCTACCCTTTACTTTACTTTGAGTGTAAGTTATAGGATTCAGAACTACAGACTTCTTGTCGAAACAACGCTCCTAAAACTCTACTCTGTGGGTAGTTTGTAAAACAGATTCTGAAGAAAAGTTCTGTAAATATTGAAGATGAAAAAAATCCACGTTACAATTAAAAAAACAAACTAAGAAAGAAATTAGTGTCCTCTGAAGCACTACTTCTCACTTTGATTGAGAGAACAGCCATAACTTCAACTACTTCATACTATTTCAAAATTTTATTTAAGAGACTGATGGGTATGCCCAAAAGTGACATTACTCTGGAGCTTGTCACCCAGGGAGAGGGCAAAGTAAATTCCCTCTAGAGTGGAGTCCCTTCCCTGTCCTTATTTCTCTTCCTGGTAGGATTTAACAGCATGATACCAGGCTGATTACCAAGAACACAGAACAAAATGAACACTACATCCAACTGTAAAAGCAGAAGAATTATATAAACAGCTAAGACTAAATAAAAAGACACTAAATAAAGCAAACAACACATGCCAAGCAAAGGCATAAGTATTCCTTTCCCCATGCTCCATTTCTTAGGAAAAATGTATTATCCAGAACTCAGCAGCAATTGATTTAAAAAGAAAACCAGAAGCAGAATAAGAATTAAAATGGGCCAGAACAGCCAACTGTTCAAGTACACTAAATAAACAGGAGTAAGAATACAGATCTCAAATTTATTTTCATGTTTAGAACATGTTTAGAGCAACTGCTATAAGCAGCACTAAGCAGAAGGACAAACTATTTTATATAACCTTTTAACATACAACTTTATAAGCAAGTAGCTATTAATAGTGTGAAATGCACACAGGACTATGTATTCCACTGTTACTAAATGACAGTATTCCTATACTGTTCTAAGATTGTCTATTAATACTGTAATATCTATTATTATCTAGCTTCATAACAATCAAGGCTGGTTTTCCTCCTTCAGCAAAACTAGGATGGATCAGATCTAGTTTCTCCTTGCTCACAGAATGCTGCCAACGTCAGGCAAGATTACACATTTAAAGAAGAAGCAAATCTGGAGAAGAGGGCAGAGGGAATTTATGTTTTATAGACTAATATTTATGAAATTAATTTTTTGTTAGGAGCCATAAAATGTTCCCACAGTTGGTTATAATATTTTTGGAGTTGTGTTTCTTTAAGGCAGAACTCAAAACCTTCTAAGGGGATTTGAAGTCCCCAAACAGATGTTTCAGGGTCTCATTACTTCCTCCCCACCTTGTTTGCTTTTATAAAGCAGAACTGATTAACATGGCTTGCTAGTGTCTGCTGCTCCACATGCTGAGTTACTAAATATTTTGGGCAAGTTTTCTATTGGAAAGATGTATGTTGATTTCATTTCAAATGTATTTTCTGCTCTACTTGGTGAGGTTCAAAAGCTTGTGCTGGAAAGCAACAAACAGAGTGGATAAAAATCCCAGGAACACATTTGAGATACAGGAGAGAGTAACAACAACAACAAAAAAGATATTTGTTCCGGACGTCTATGCCAACTTACTTGCTATTCTTACATAGTTTTACTGAGCTGCCTGTTTCTCTTTTCCATACCTATGAATAAGAATACTCAAGAGTAACTTTATTACAGCGGGTAATGTTTTTAAGGTATGGCAATTGTAACATACTAATTAGAGCTACCCGAGTGCATTCCAGGATCTTGAAATAAAAAGCCCATAAAAGAAAGACTCTGTCTTTCACATAGACATATACACAGACTACAATTATGATCAAGTAAGGCTAGTATTCCTTTCAACTTGAACTGAAATTGGCTTCTAGTACTCTAGAAGCCTGCTTGATGAGGTTTCCAAATTTTCTAAGGAAACACACTACGTGGACCACAGACTTGTAGAGAATGCTAACTTTATATACACCTAAATATTGCTTAGGTCACAGGCAATCTGAGTGGTAAATAGAGATCAAACATGTACTTCATACAACTGCCAAAACAACACAAATCAATGTACACTAACCTGTGTGGCTTACCAGGAATTGAAAACAGCTATTTAACAAACATAATTTCTCTTCTCCCTCTAAATTTCTGGATAAATAGAAAATCTAGGATAGATTCAAAATGAAAGACAGAAAAGTATTATCTTCTGTAACAGTTTTACCAACTTTTCAAAGAGTCAAATGTAGCATACTGTATGACTTGACTGAGTGAGAAGTACATTGTATTATTGGGTCACCCAATAGGTTTGAAATGACTGGAAACTCTCATTACACAATAGATTCCCCATGAAATTAATTCACCTGAATTCAATTTCTGCAGTAAATTTAACAAAGCCATGCAAACTTCATCATGGAAGCCATTGACTTAAGGAATTGGAGGTCAAACTCTCTCCTCTCACCAGTGAGTTCTGAAGACCAAGGTCACAAACGTAGGCATGTTAGTAAATAGTTCTGAGTTGTTGCCTTTCCTTTCTTCCTCCCTGCCCCATTTCAACTGCTGCATCCTCACTAAATCAGCCACAAAAACCCAACACTTTCTGTAGAGGCCAAAATTGCTTAATATAATATAGTGTTATAATTTATACTCTAAAAATACACATGCACTCCTTGAGAAAGACCAGCAATATCTGAAAGACAGATGTTCCTTCAACCAAATAAGCAACCATCCAAACCAAAAGTTCAGTTCCTCTAGTTTTCGGTTCCAGGACTTTGTTCAAGAGGACTATGAAGAAACTAAACTGACAATATTCAGCACATACCGGTACAGGCAAGAGCTTGGTAAGGGAGCGTTTGCAGTTATTTTCATAGCAGACAACAGGCAGCAGAATGCAGCAACAGGGTAGCCTACTCACAGAAAGTAACATTTATTTAGGGAAGGTGTTATTTTCCTTAGGAATAAACACACTTGGGGGCCTAGCATCTCTTTATAAGCTCTTTACAAGCCAGCATAGCATCAGGTTACAGAGTCCATTCATATAATGTTTATAAGTTCTAGTGTTAATGCCGCTAATGGTGCTCTGGTGTAGAATGGAAGACGGATCAATGTAAATCTTTTGATTAGTTTGTGAAAGACAAACACTGGGCATGAGGCAAGGAAAGAACTACTTTCTGTAACATTTAGATCAAGAGGAAACAGTCCATGAAAGGAACTTTCTAGCCTCCTGTCTTTTCACAGCTTGTGATTTGGTGGGAGTTGGTAAAGTTAGCAAAAGGGGAAAAAAACAAAATTCACAGAAGAGTAGTAAAACTTAACTGCCCATAAACCACCACTTTTCTCAACTTTTAGGTCAGGCGCCATGATGCTGTAAGATTCTGCCCCACTGCAGCAGTTCAGTGTTTCTAAAATGCCTTGAAAAGGTTTATGAGGGCCTGAAATACGATTTTCACACTGGCTGGGATGACTCTGCTTAAATGCTTTCCCTTCTCGATGGTTCTTGCCGTTCCTGGTTTTTACTCCCAGCTGGATTACAGAAGTTTAGCCAAAGAAAAGAGTGTGGCCTAGATGCTGCAACAGCTCTGGCCTGGAAGCTTGGTGATTCTAAAAAAAAAAAGAAAAAGAAAAAGAAAAAAACCCCAATCTTAAACAAGCTTATCTTCTTTTTTCATATCTAAATAGAAACTTTAAACTAATAAAAATAATACTTGTCTAAGTAACCGAAGTAACTGACTGCAGCAACCCTTTGCTAAACCTTGTGCCTTCAGCAGGGATATAAAAGATATTACAACAAAAATCTACAGCTCAGCTGTGCACCTGACAGCTCCGCGCATGTATGTGCATCTACTAAGACCTCCTGAAGTTATAAGTCATACTGTAATAATAATCAAATGTTTTCTAAGTTAGTGAGACCTAACAAGTTATTGTCCATCAAGTAAAATACCAGGATTGGTCACAGGCAATGTCCCCTCGCCCCAGCCTATTTCCATTGTGCAGTAGAATTAGATGTTCATGATAAATTGAATTTTTATGTTTCACCTATACCAGAGATGCATACAAGGGTAGCTGATGTTATATAATAGTCAGATAACAAGCTTGAGCTCTCAAGCACCCTACTGACCTCCCCTGCAAAATGGGACTGAAGAAAGCATAAATTCCTCTTTCGGAGCAACAAGCATTTTATAAAGTTTCCCCAAGATAAATTTTGGGTTCAGACTGAGGACTCTATAACCCTGAGTTCCCACATTTTCCTGCTTATAAATTGTAATCTGCACCCTTTTCCTGTACTGTTTTACTGTTTCTACATCTGGTTCCCTGTTTCAACAACTTCCTTGCTGATCACACATACTACTTTCAGTATGCAGTTCTTTAGCAAAGATGATACCAGCTGGGGCAGCTAAAACTAGTGCCATCTTTGGGGTTTTTTACACAGGCTTATAAAAACCCTCACAAGACTTTATACTATTATGAATTAGACAGTATTTTGTTGTTTCTAGAAAATGGCAACCATTTGGGGTTAAAAAAAATTGCTTAATTGATTTAGGATGTTTGGGAATATCACACAATCAAGTTCAACACACCTAAAACTGTCTGACTCAATCTTTTCTCTGTAACCAGGGTAGGAAAAAATAGGGTCCTTCAGAGAGACATTTAGAGCTCTGGTACCTTAAAATACTTCCTAAACAATCCACTCTCCTCTTATTAAGGGAGCACGAGAGGATACAGTAAGTGACTAGCTTAAAGCTTTTTTTTTTTTTTCTTCCCCTTAAAGCTTTTTCTTCAAAAAAAACAGAGATCCTCTCATTTTTTCCAGGGAGGCATGAAGATTTGAAATGAGAACAAGCAAAAATGTAGGCTACAGTTTCCAAAAATAATTAATGTGTTTCAGACTATGAAAAAAGTAAGAGAGTTGTGCTCCGGAAAGTTGGGTCACTTTTGGGGTGGACAGTGCAATTCCCTGAAATTGGAGGTAAACTCTTTAGAAATTGCAATCTGAAAGTAAGAATTAGTTTCTTGTCCCCATACCTAGACTATGTAGGAATTTTAAGAGTTAATCCATTAAATCAAGGGAATACTGGTAAAATCATGCTAACTTGCCTAAAACTGAAAAGTTTCCTGATTTATTTTCATGTTTTATAGAATATCAGATTAAAAGCACCTTTCAAATTCAATCTAAGATAGTTGTGTTGCATTTGTTTATCAACACAGGCCTATCCAAGACAAGCAGTAGTGCAGGCAGCATATAAAGAAGGCTCAGAACATCAGTGTGTCACTTCCAAAGCTGAAAAATGGGGATGGGTAAGGAATTGCACCTTTGGGGGTGCCTGATCACTTCAGACAAAGACTAATCCATAATTCAACACTGGAGTTACCTGAACCTCAAACCAGAAGATCCTCTACAAGAGAAAAAGAGGAATGAGCAGTAGAACAATGCAGGGCACATACTGTTGTTTCCAGCTAGCTGAAGCTTGCTTCTAATGTAACATGACAACATTCTTTTAATATTATTTATGAATATTCGTTCCATCTTTTAGGTCTTGTTTCTGAGTTATGCATGATTCTCAACTAAAGCCCTGAAAATACTAGATTCATTTATTTAACTTATACAAATTATATGGGTGGCCTATAGAGAAATATTTCTTAATTACAACACACTTCTGCAGGACAAGCAAACAAAACAATCATTTGTATCATTACAGTCAAATATTTTAAGACAGAAGTTCTAGATAGACATTTCGCGGTGCTGGTTTTTATCGTAATTCAGCCTTGAAAATTATCTTTTCACAAGAGAAGTAGCAAGTGGATTTAATAATTTGGCTCAATATTCTCTGCTACAGTAATTTCAGCAATGAAACAATCACATTCGCCCGCTTCAGACAAAGCGGAAAGTGAAAACTAAATTTTTCCATTATCCAGATTTCTTTTTTTCCCCTTTTTCTTTTTGAAGCTGCCGATTCATAAGGGGACAGGGGTCAGAGTTCAAAATGCTAGTCTTACCCTTCAGATACCAGGCACTTGGGAGTAACTCACTTCTACTGGCTCTCAGTTTTACTGCTGTAGACTACTTGATGACTACTTGATGAGTTAAGGGTAAAGGGAAATGTTAGTGCAAGCTCAGATATTAAGCTTCTTGCACTGCAGCCTTCCTCAGATTCTCCTCTTTGGTGCTTTCAAAAGAATCACTGACATCAATTATAGTAACCCATATGCACAACAACACATACTGTGCATATATGAGAACGGGAGTTTGGGCGGTTTTCTTGGGTTTAGATGTTGTGTTGGTTTTGTGGTTTTGCTTTGGTGTTTTTAAGGTTTTCATGTTCTCTTATGAGGAATTTTATTATGCTTAAATATATGACATAAAAGACGGTATTTTCAATAGAAGAGTTCTCATTCTTTCTCATGAAATGGTAAAATTAAATACAGTTTTGAAATCTTGCATTATCTTTACCCTTAAAATATGGATTTCCGCTATTCCTTGTCCTAGTGATAGTAACGTAATTCTAAAAATAGCAACAACATAAGACTTGAATAGATAAAAATATCACTTAGCACTAGTGTTCTCCCTTCCCTCCATATATTTCTATTTCTGCACCTCAAACTTGCTTCTTTGATTAATGAGTATGTCAACTTAACAACTCTGTTGCATAAGGCAACATTGCACCAGCCAGGAAACCTGACTTACTGCCCTGGCACCCTACAAATCCATGGCCAAAATACATTTCAGTTATGGAGCCAACAGATACCAGCACTATGTGCAGCAAGGAAACACCCCATTCTCAGCTGTGGCTGGGAATACTATTGCAAAGCATGGAGACAGAGCCAGCACAGAGAGCAGCAGAATGAGAAGAGAAAAAAAAAGGCATTTACAGCTTTAAAAACATGTGTTGTAAAAATTGCTACCATTTTCTGAATTCCCCTTGCTCCCAAAGAGCTTTCGGTCCTGTCCTCCTATTTACAGGCAAATGACATTTGTTGACACCACAGAAATAACACAGCTGAAAAAGAGTAATACACCTGAAAAAGAGTAACACAGATCCTACTGTGGCTTATCTACATAATCATCAATAATGATGTAATGACACAAAAATAGGCCACTCTCTTCCCTCCAGTTTCCAGGAATTTCCATGGCTCCCTAATTACTCCACTTTCACCAGGCTGTTACTGTGAAGGAAGGGGCAGACACACCTAACCTGAGAAGTAGTCAAAATTACTTGGATCTGTATCATCCTTATTATAAGGTTTGTCCTTTGCACACTCCCTGTTAACATGAAACCAGACCTACACTAAGCTAGACCTGCGCTATCACTGATTCAATGGCAGCCGAGACAATAAAAGAAAACAAATTCATGTATGTAATTGCAGGGAACATTCAGCTACTGTATGATCAGAAGTTGGGGGTGGGAGGACGTTTTACCCACATTTCTTGACAAGTGATGGACAGCTCCTGAAACTGAAAGCAATAGGTTTCTAGTCCTAGGGGTATTGCCTTCAAATATGTCTATGTTCTCAGGGTAGATCAGTTTTCCCTGCTGCAGGCATCCTGCTGAGAGGTGAGGTCCCAAGCAAAACACAGGAATCTGACTGCAAGCCTTTGAGGTGGCAGGAGCCAAGGGAGGTTCAAAGACAAGGCTGGCTGGTGGGCAGCACCTCTGAGTATTGCAGAGGTTAGAGGTTAGTAAAGCAGGAGCCACTGGCCAATAAAACAGTGTTTGGAGAGCCCACTCTACAGATAAATTGCGGATCTGTTTACACCTTTCCCAGCTTTCTGAGTTACACACACTGATGCTTCCCACTGTGATCTTGTCCTCTGTCCACCAGCATCTCCCTTCCTTGGCAGCTGCCCTGCTCTCTGCTGGTTGGCTTTATAACATGCCTCAAGGATACTTGGAAACTTTTAATCAGCATCCAGCATCAAAAATAAATAAATAAAAGCACAACTGCTTTTATTTGTGTCAACTGCTGCAACAAGATCTGGCTTGTTTGAGATTTCCCATGACTGCTGTACTAATGCTGGGAGAATAGAAGCTTAAATTCCCTTGATTACAGAAACTAAACACAAAGCAAGCCCAGTGCCAATCACACACATGAAAGGACAGCTTTCTGAAGGAAGAAAAAAAAAATCTAGGTAGGGTTACCACCATATTATAGCAGTCAAAAATCAGCAAATACCTCAATTTCAGAGCTTAAGCTCTATACCAGGAAGAACTTGCCCTTTTGATGAAGATATGTTTTGCTCAGTTTCCTGTAAGCTATATAGCTCTGTTTTATATAAGCACAAACCTAATAGACATACCCCCATACACACAGTTCTCAACACTGGACAACTTTAATGACAGACATTACTGCCAGTATTGCTTGAATACAAATATATCTTACTGACTCATGTAAGGATAAAAGCAAAGGACAGCAGTCATGAGGGTTTTTTGCCATATCTACTTGAAAAATTCCACTTAGAACATGGTGCTGGTTTTTTCCTCTGCACTTCAAAAGTAACTGATCTTAGCTCAAGCTATTTAAAAATACTTTATGGCTCAAACTGCACATGACTGAATGGCTTTCTGATGAAATAGGTGATTATTAATCGTTGGTTGCAACAGAACTATGCAGGTAGTCACACTGCAATGGAACACGGTTGAAAATAATTTTACATGAACAAAACAACTGATAAACATCAACTAGAGTTACTTATTTCTTCTCAGCAAACATCTGAAAACCCATGATGTTCTTCACTGCATGAAACCAAATTTTGTAAAAAAAAAAGAGAATTAATCTCAAAGATAAATATTAAGTTTATTACATAAATCCTTGTCACCCAAAAAAAGATGGAAAGCACTAGCCAGCATTTGCATATTTATTATGTATTAATCTTTTGCTTCACCTGAACAACGAAAAACGTGAGGAAAGAGTTTTTTTCCCTCTCCCCTTGATACATTCTGGCTACTACACATAGGCAGCAACAGACCAGAAACAAAACCAGTGGTAAGAGGAAGACTGCAGTGCCTGGGCTGGTGATTCTAGCTTACTGAAACATTTCAGACAATTGGTTCATGGCTGCAGTATTCATGGTCAGGTTTAACCTAATCACCAGATTCAGGATCAGGAAAGTTTTTCCCAATGTCTCAACAGGCACCACTGATATTTTTTGCTTTTGCTTGCTACAGGGTTGGGAAGCATATTTATGATAGAATGTGCTGTGGGAGGGAGAAGAAATGAAGTATTCTGTGGACCCCCTGGGACCCAAATTCCACTACCAGCTGAGTCTGGTTGCAGGAAACTGTATTTCTTAATCTTAACCATAATTTAACAACTTCTATCCACAATCCCCTACTCCACCCGTAATATCCTGGAATATGCACACCCTCTGTAGTCCTCCTCTCCAGAGCATCAGTACAGTTTTTATCACCAGGATAGAGTATGTATTGAAAGTCAACTAATGCCAGGTGCCATTTTAATTTTTGAAGTGCATTCAGAATTGTCACTAATGAAAAAAAGAAAAGAAAAAAATTTAAAAAGGAGCAAAAGGGAAAGGAAGAAGCCAACCCCTAGATACAAATTACACCATTTTCAAACCAAAGGGAATTACAGTATATTCTTAAACAGCCCTCTAGTCAATTCATAACAAAGACACATAATTCTCCCATATACAGGCATCTAAGAAACTACTGGATATATCTGCATAATTTACAGACAAAGATTAAAGGAAAAGCTGTCTACAGATTATCTGGCAGCAGATTGTAAAACCTTCCTAATTTAAAAGACAAACGTTTCTACTATGCTGTAAGATACCTTTGATTTAGTCATTAAAACAGGATCCAGGACTCCCAAATTCTATTATTAATATTATGATTTGACCTTGTACAAGTTAATTTATGTATCTATCTACTCATCAGTAGAATGGATAGAAGACCAAGGTGTATTTACTACCACTACTGAATATACTCGCATGCAAATTACTACAGCACTGCAGTGTATTTATGCTATAGAGATAAATGCTGAAGCTGTAACACTTTCAATAACGAAAGGGGGTAAGTGGAGCAAGGGGATTCGATAAATGTGATATGGTACACACTAAGCAGCAGCAGAGGGAAAGCAGAGAGTAACAAAGAGAGTGGAACACCAGAAGATATGCTTAATCAGCTAACCGATTCATGTGCGTGACAGAATATTTTCAAATATTCTTTCTAAAAGTACATGCCTTTTCAATTTTTGGATCATGTGGGTTTATTTGTAGTCTATCCAAGCTGTGTATAGCAATCTGCAAAGTGTAAGTACCAAAAATTCACTGTGCAACAAGATGCAAACTCTTAAAATACAGACTCTTAAAATCTAATCCTAAAAGCAAACAAGAAAATAGTCTTAAAATATCGTAACTTCCCTCTTACAGTTAAGTTTAACCTTTTGTTGTTTAGAAGCTGCCAACGCAGATACAAAAGCAGCCCAACTGTATTTTATAAAAATTATTCACTGAGGTGCTGATTGATCTCAAATTTCATAGTTCTTTCTCAGAGATGCCATGAAGACAGTTTTCTTCATTCTGAAAAGCAACAAGGCAGGACAGACAACAGGAAAAAAAAAATCTAGGATAAGGATACTCTCTGCAACAAATGAAGGGAGTGGAAAGCAATGAAAGTCTCATATATAAATGCCAAGGATTCTACAACTCCCATGGTGATCCTGGCAGTAAGCCAGGAAAAAGTTTTCTCTTTCCTTTGCTGTTTGCAGCAACAAATCTTTCCTCTGGGGGAGGGGTGAGAGGGCTGGAACTAACTTCACTGCATCTGATAAGATGGCAAATTGTCCAGGCCTGACATTTATGGGGGACCCAGAGCTCCACTGAAGCACTCTGGGAGGATTAAGGCAGGGTTAGCCTCTGCAGTCACACTCCTTAAAATGCTACAAATGGCAGACAGATGAAAGTTCTCCTAAATTTGACAATGATGAGTCTAAGGAACCCTGAGACAGAAGCTGTCCCCTGCCAGGGGAAGAACTGCAGCTGTAAGTTTAATATTCTCATTAAAAGGACTTGTAAAAATCTAACTATGCTCAAAGAGCTTCCAGTGTCCAGATATTGAAATGAATTTCTGTTTAATTGGTTAACAAGAACTAAATCCCATCTCTTTTACGTAAGTTGCACCACCCACAGGAAAACTCCACCACCCGTTTGCTTTAACTCTATCCAAGACCATTTCACTGCAAGAATGGGATGTTTCACACGCTGGCAGTGATTGCCTGGAGCCAGCAGAAAGGCTCATATAGCTGTCAGCAAGCTGATAAGAGCTGAAATTACTCTACAGAACTCTCTTTAAAGAAGAGCCAAAGAAGCACATTAAATGAAAGGGAGGAGGGGTCAGAAAAGCCAGCCACTCATGTTGTTTTAACGTGGCACTAAAACAAGTCATTGATTTATGCATATGTCTTCAGCTCTGTTTGACCTGGAGTCTGAACTTTTCTTAAGGTCAGGGCTGAGGCACATGGGACATGCACTACAAAAACCACAACAGCTTGTCCAGGTATTCTGACTGTGGGAACAAACATTGCAAACTACATGCTTCCTATTCACATTTTTTACACTGAATTTACATTCCTTTTTAGTTTTTAATTATCCACACAGGCTGAAAACACAAGAGGTTGTGAGTATCTAAAACTTTAATTAATGAAAAGCAAGAATGCTGCATGGCCACTATTTGAGAAAGTACCTTGTAGGGCTCCAGGAAAGTGAATTACCCATTCATCCAAAAGAGGAAACTATACATCACAGTCAATATTCTCTCACTGAAGTGTCTGACAGCCAGTGAAGTCAAGATGCACTTTGAAAACCATCTGACAAGGTTATTACACATGGCATTATAATACCAAGGCCTTCTGTAAACCCAAGGCCTGAAGTTGCATTATTGTGCCTGCACCAGGTCTGACCAAATGGCCTTCTGCTCCCGTATTCTCTCTGACAGTGCTCTGCAGCAGGTACCTTAGGAACTCCCATTCCACAGACACAGCAGGCATAAGCCACCACTTCCACAAAGCACTCTCCAGCTTTCAGAACTCTGCAGTGCAAGAACTCCCAAGCCAGAGGATATATCTTTGCATTCATTGCTGACAGATTTTCCTTCTCTGGATTTCTTCACTCTGTCTCTATGTCAATAAAACGCCTTTCACTCACTCAAAATGATGACGCAGTGATTCTCACAGACTATCTAGTAGTTCTGTGAGAAGATCATCTTCGTTTTAATGTTTTTAGACCACATTCCCAGTAATACAAGTCTTATGAAACATGAAAAGAAATCGTATCAAACAATTTAGAGTCATAATCATTCAATTCTTTCATTACATTCTTATAGTTCTGTACTATATTCTTGCTTCATCTTATCGCCAATTGGTCATTTTCAAGATGAGAAGTGTTAGGCTATTTAATCACTCTTCTCTTAAAACTTTTGATCACCCTTGTTCTATTATATCCTTGTTAAGATGGGAGAACCGTAACTACAGACTGTATTCATGGTGCAGACATACAACAGATTTACATGGTGGCATAGTATTTTCTATCTTGTTCCCTACCTTTTTTCTAAAAATTCTTTGGTTTTTTGGTTTTGTTTTTTTGGGTTTTTTCTACTAAAAGTGACCATGGAATTTATACTGTCACATAACTACTTGTTACAGCTCCAAGAATTCCTTTCCAAGTGATGGTTGCTACTTGAGAGGCCATAATTGCCTATGAGAAGGCTGCTTTAAATTGCCCTTTCTTTGTATACTGAATTTAATTTGTCACTTTATTATTTGGTCATGCTGCACCTGAATTTCTGTGGCCTAAGGTGTGTCAATTGCAAATAAAACCTTTCCCAAAGCAGATCATTCATAACGGGTAAATGCAAGTGTTTTTTTCTGTGACTATTAGCTTGAGCTGCAAATTTTCCCTTAAAAAGCCATGTTGTTCTGGGATGCTTACCTTCTACACAGCTACCTAGCTTTATGGAATTTCTTATCTCCAACACCTCCACTTCTCTGTAAGTTTGGTTGAAATTGGGCAGTAACAGAAATCAGAAGAGAAATCAGCATGCATATTGTATGTGATCATACCCTTGTTTCCCTAGGAAACCAGAAAAGAATTCTCACACTCAAGAACACTTGCTCTTCATTCTTGTACCATCAGAGCACACAAAGTCACCCAGTACTCCAGAACAGATATTAATTCAGAAGTTTTATTTCTGGGAGATGGGGAGTATTATAAATTCAAAAAGGAACAGGCACACAAAGCTTTCTTTTGAAAGTAAACTCCTTACCTAAAATCTGTTCAGTGAGAAAGAAAGCCTAAATAAACAGAGAAATAACTCTCCTATTCCCATTACATAGTACTTCCATATTCTGATCCTATGCCTTAATGAGTCTAGCCCCACTGAAAGACTTCTAAGTATGTTTGCTACTAAGTGAGGAAAACTATTTACAAGATGCCTGTATATTCAGGTAGACAGAGTCATCTCACAAAAAGAAGACGAAAAAGGCACAAAGGCTGAGACATAAGCTGAGGAAAACGTTCATACTAGTTAGAGACATTTATATATCAACTACACTGCTGAAAAGTGTTTCCAGAGACTTAACAGGCTTTCAAAGCAAAACCTTAGCAAAAAAAAAAACGTTGCAAGGGAAACTATACAAGGAATGGGATATGGTGATACCAGCAAAGTTTTGTTTTGTTTTTTTTTCCTTTACCTATTTCACACCTCAGGAGCAAGACAAAATTTCAAATTTTACTCTCTATCATACAGGTCTACTACATTTACTTCTATTTCTTGCCCCTCCACTTCTACAACTTTGCTATTACCTGGGTGCTGGTTAGAGATGCACAGAAAACGAAAGCATAAGGCTGAAGCATAAAGTCTGCTGGATCAGAAGCTGTGCAGCTGAGCTGCTTATCAGCTTGCCTCTGGGCATTTCTGCCAGTGTTTCAGACTCCATATGGAACTATTTTTGAGAGGGGGATAGTTCAAGGAAGCTTCAAAGAAAATGAGAATGACAACATTACTGCAGAAAACAGACAAGACAGCAATCCCAGAGATACATAAGTTTCATCCAGACTGCTATTCATTTTATCAGGTCAGTTCGCAGAGGTTGGTTTTGATGGTCAAAATGTTGCAGTTTTTAAGAGCCATCACATGCTAGTCTGCAATTTTCAGGGACATAGGCTGTACATGTAGTATTGAAAATATGTAACAATTTTTTTTACAACTGTGTAGAGTAGGCCAGACAAGCAGAGAAGCTATTCCCTTTTGTAAGGAAAGACAGGAAACTGAACCAGGAATTGATGAGAGCAAAATGTTCTGCAAGCTTGAACAATAAAAGCGTAAGTTAATACAACTAATTCCCGGAGATCTCAGTGCAAACAGGTATAATGCAGGACAGTAGAATGAATTCTGATTTCCCACACTCTTTCCCAGTTTATACCATATACTGTCTGATAAAACAACTGAGCAAAATGAAATTGTGTTACAGGAAATAACAGCTCAGGTCATACCAGTCACAGATCCTATCAGATTATGTCTCCATAACTAAAACACCTGTATTTAATCCTCTTCATAACAGTACTATGTGATGCCCATGATAGGTGTACAAACTGTAAGAAAATGCTTTCAAATACGGGTTGTTATATAATTTAAATGTAATGACTTCTCTTTAAGAGCTTTCTCTTTCTCCAGCAGATGTATGGCTAGAAGTATCTCCAAAATCAAAGCAAAAATATAAGCGTAGAGAAAATTTTACACATTAAAAGCAGTCTATTTCAACTTGAAAAAAATTACATATAGGTATATGTTTGTGTATGTATATATGTTTCTATCTACACTTTAATTGTGATGATCTCAGAGAATCAACTGTAATAAAATACTGCAAAAAGACTACCTAGTCCACAAAGAAAATTGGCAAACTGACATTTAAAATAATGTTTGTTTTAAGTATGGTGTTTTCCAACTAAGGATAAGAATTATGTCACAAGACAACACTGAAACCAGTGTATTCAGACAGCAAGGTTTCAATTCCACAAAGTTTATCAGACATAAAAAGTCTGATAGGTATGATGAATGCATGCTTCAGCCTACTAAAAACCAGGAGAAATTTAGAGCAATGATTTTTTCTAGAGACAGGATGATCTCAACCCTACACATCAACTGATCTCAACCCTATATGTCAACTGGATCCTTAATTTAGTGAAAAAGTACGTTAATTGGTAGGTACTTGCACAACAAATCTTTATCAAAAATTTATAGTCTCCCCCAGTGGAATTCTTTTGTGCAATAAAACCAGTTTTTTAAATAAAACCTAAATACAATCTACCCACAAAGGAAACCATGAGATGTTGTAAGAAAATTTTCATACCAATTTTAATAAAAGCTCTTTGCAAAGATCACATTTACCCCATTTTAACATCAGTTGTGAACCCATTTTTTGTAACTGTTATATCAAACTCCAAGTGTTCCACAATGTGAAAACAAGAAAGAACAACCATTGTGATCTAACTATCTATGTTTCCAGTGTCAGTCAGTCCTTTTCCACTTGACAAAAAACATCAAAATACTGTATATCAAGTGTTATTAGCCCTTGAAGTTGAAGGAGCAAAAAAAGCAGCTTAAATACTATTGAGAAATAGGGGTTACTTGCAAAACCAGAATATTTCAAAGCTTTTGTTGCCTTTCCATGGCTAAGAAGCATGAAAAACATGTATAAACCACCCCAGTTCATTTGCAGATTCATTCTATAAATGGGTATTAGTTGAGTTTCATTTCAGTAATTCCTTGCTCAAGAAACAAAATAGAGCACTTGTGATAAATTCATGTTGCTTCTGAACAACCCTTTAGCACCAGTCTCTCAAGAAGTTCATTACAACTTCAAATTCTCTCTTCTACCACTTTAGCCTCATTCTGCGAATCTTTGTTCATTAATCCCTGTACATTGCTGCTGAAGTGAAGACACCGAAAAAGTCTCCAATGATGTTTTGTCTAGCCAGAAAGTCCCAGGATACTTTCCCGAACGATTTAAACTGAAAAACAGCAAGTAAAGTGTGCAACTGCTCCCTACCGTGAGACTGATGAGGAGGAAGGAAACAAAAATTTGTAGCACAGGTGTAGTATTAGTGCACATTTATCAATGAGGAAAAGCAGTCAAGCTACTGGTAGTGCACACAGTATCAGTCACCAAGTACTTTTCACCATGTTAGACAGCTGGAACACAGAACTATGTATCAGTAATGGAATTTCACTGGGATTTTGCCTTGTAAATAACGCTGACAGGACGTGAAATGTATGGATAACATGCTTAAATATCCTTAATATGCAGATAGAAATAAATTCACAAAGATGAAAGAAAGGCAGACCTTGTGATTTTATCCTATTACTTTTACTATCAAAACACACAACTATATCCTTAACAAAAGCAGGAAGATGTGAGAGGAAGCTTTAGAAAAACATACTTCATACCTTCAGTCAACAGAATCACATTTTCCAATGATGTTCAGTGACGCTTTGAACCCAATGACAATGACTACTGCAAACCGTCTACAATCCAACAAAACTCACTCCAGACAGACACTATAATTGCATTATTAGTATTAAAATATCTTCTATTTTAACTTAATTTTATGGAGTTACAGATAACATAAATAATTTATACATCATCCAAATTCAGGGAGTTATTGTTGGTTTGTTTCACTGTGAATGTTTCAGGGGTTTGCTTGTTTGTTTTCATTTCATTTGCTTGTTTTTTTACAGACTGGAGTTGTTTCCTGATTTTATCCTTTCAAATCAGTGTTTAAGCTGCCCATAACATCAAGTGCATTCTCCATAGATGGAGAACACTATCCTGAAATGATGATTTTACGTTATTAGTAAAATGGACAACAAGCAAAGTAATGCACACTTTAACAGATGACTAATGTCAATTTTTTAACTTTATTATGCAAAACTACCTGGTGTTAACATCTCTAAAGCAAAATCGTGTCTCTAGGAGCTGTAAAGCCAAGGCTACTTTTTCACCTGTGTTTCTGGTGGCACTTGCTGCCAGCTGGCCCCACCAAAATGGTTCATTTGTGTGAAGGCACTAAAGAGAAAGGAGACCCCTGATGGCTGATGTGGTATTTGCAGACTCTCTGTACACAGAATGAAGTGAAACTGGCAACAGAATGCAGGTGTGAAAGACATTTACTTCTTAATTTGAGAGTCTATTTTCTCTACACATATCAGTATTAATATAAACCATGCAGCTTTTAGCACTGCCTAAGTAGAAATAACTAGAGTGGTGTAGACTACACCCTGAAAAATCATGTCTTTTTTCACTTTTTACAAGGACTGCACAAAAGATGACTTTGTCACTAAAGTTGGGTAAGGGAATTTCAGAAACATGACTTCATGATTCTTGAAGAAATTTGACTGCAGAAATTCCATGCATCTTTAAAAGTCACCTGATATCAGATAGTTAACTTTTTCCTTACTTACTTCACTCTTACTTCCTCTGTGTTTTTCCTGATGAGGAACTAAGGCGATGATAAGAGTATCTTCCTACCTTATAACAATATATGCTCAGGTACAATAAGATGTCAAGGATGAAACAGCCTAGATACAAGTGTACAATATATGTTAATATCTCCTTTGCTGGACTGAAAATACAATCTATACGTTCCAATGACCAAAAGAACAATGTGCTTGAATCCTACAATCCAAACCCCCTAATCCAACAGCAAAACTTCACAGTTTGTGAAAATCCTCATATGGTTAAAAGTCCTCATTGCTGAGCTTGCTCCTTCTATGTGAGCTCTAGAATTAGAGCAACTTATAAGGATAGCGTCCATAATAACAAGGCCAATAAACAGGAATCGGCATCAACCGGAGTTGGAGTAAATTAGGAAACATTTCCTATACACCTAGCCGACACAGGCTTCATTCACAAGTTTGGACAGTTCGTGGTCTCAGCTCTTGTCTTATTTACCAAATAAGTAAAACATCCCTCTCAGAGGAATTGATATTTAAAACCTTTTGGACTTAATGCTTCCCTCACATTCTGAGCAATTAAAACTTACCTAAAAACCAAAGCTTCTTTTGAGATAAAGACAAGACTCTTGAACTTCTTTAATACAATTTAAATACCATGTGGAAAAAAGAAACAAATTAAACTGTGATCTCAACAGAAATACGTTAATAGATGTGAGTAGACAGTACACTTAAATTCAAGGAGAGCTTCTATCCCATTGAAAAGTGATGGTGAATGCAGATGTTTAGCACAAAGAAAGAACAGGGTCAAATAATCAAAACATTAACATGAGAGTACAGTGGATGTTTCTGCATTCCAACAGCTTTCAGAGCACGGCAGGTATATGAACCTACACTCCAACTATAAATAAAGGAAAATAATTTTAACACAGTACACTATTTTACCTGTCTTTGCATTTCTTCAATCTGTCGCTGGGGGATACTTTGTAGAATACTGTACATTTCAGGCATCTTTTCTTCAGGGATGACAACAGAGGCCCTATAAGCAAAAAACAGAAAACAAATGACAAGATGAGAAGAAAGAAATTCTACCTTAAAAGATGTCAACTGCTTCTCCGACCCAGAATTTTTTACTGTTTTAATAAGACATATTCAAAAGACATAAGCAGAAAGAAGTAGTCTTCTGTCAGTGTGATGAATTACTCTGTAGCAGTACCTCCACAACACCAACCAGTCTGCCCACAGATAATGTCGCCAAAGTCTGTAGACTGATCTGTCCAGACAATCTAATAACTGCAGAAGGGACAGAGACCCAGAAATCCTAAATTCTCATCTTTGGATTGCTACTGACTTGCTGTCAGCAGAGATTTTTGGAGTGACAAAACAGTAATAGCCTATACAGTGTTTAACTAGTAATTTTTACACATATTATCCCAAGATCACATAACTGGTCATAGGGCACGCATAGAAAAATAATCCAAGCTCCCTACACAGTGTACTCAGCTACAAAATAATTATACCTTTCCATCTCAGATTAACTTGGGAATCATGATGAAATACAGAGAATTTACATTTCTGTGATGCAATCTTTAGTATATATTTTTAAGAGTCTGAATGGAGAGCAGTCCTCATTGAATTTAAGCAAGAGATAACAAAGCATATCTGTTTCAGAAAATACATGACTGGCTACAGGATAATAAAATGCTCTGTTATATCTCTCTCATTTGTTTTCTTCTCCTATTTTTGATACACAACAATCAGGGATAAAGACTGTGTGTATCTTACTCAGTCTTCTACTCCCTGTAGCCCCCAGTACACTTCACTTATCACACAGATTTTACTCAAATCTCTGAAGGCAATGAAGTGTCTTATGCAGCAGTATGATATACAACAGTGAGGGTACAGACCTCTTCCAGTCCAGAACCTCAGAGAAAGGTAAAATGTAGGAGTCAGCAATGATGACTGGGACACAGCCAGCTTGAAGAACATCACTTAGCACAGCCTGCCCCAGGCGGGCTCCACGTAGAACAACACAGAACGTAGACTCCTGTCAACAAAAGCATCCAACACACAAATGAGGAAAAAAAGGAAAGGGCAGATTTGCATTGTGTGTGTATGTATATATGCATTATGTTTTCCTGTTCTTCCCCTCATAAAAAAAAACAAGTCAAAAGGACAACTGTCTTGCTCTGTGCAACCAACATACTCTGTATTATTAGCTAATTAAAACTAATTATACAACTAATAATAAAAAAATCATAAGTAGAGGGATGAGAATCAGCTAGTGGGTCGGTTCTATTTATTTTAATGGTCAAACTTCAAAAATTCTAGTTGAGCGAACTCAAAGAGAAAAATATGTTTAAAACATTTTAAAACTTTGGCATAACGAGATGAGCAACAACTAGTATGAACTTACTTGAGTTCAAACTGTACAAAGCCAACTTAATTTTCTTCTGTTATAAGGTAGCTCTATGGATAGCAGGGAAGTGACAGACTTCAGATCCCAATTTTAAAATTCATTTGACATCTTTCACAGCATTTTCAGGGGCAAATTAAGAAATCGGGGGCTAGATAAGGTCCTCATAGGCTTTACAGTTACATAAATTACAGTCACAGAACTTCAACAAAGAAGTAGCAGCAGCTCACAAGTAAAAACAGTGACGGACCAAGTAACCTATCCTAGTACAACAGCATTCAATGTGTCCTTTAGTTAACTGAGTAGCAGAATTAAGACCACACTTATTAGATCTGACAAGACCTACGATTTTGTAGGATTAGCAGGTATAAAGGATAGCAAGATTAGACTTTGACATTACATAGATAAATCAGCTAAAAAATACTGATATGTGCAGGATTCAACACTTAAATAAAAATAACAAACTGCACAAACATAAAGCATGAAGTAACTGGCTAGGATTTGCATTTTGCAGAAGAGGACATGACCTACAAAAGAAAAGGCAAAGAAAGGCTATTCATGTGACAGCAATGTTGTACTGTTGAAAAAACAAACCACTCCACCCCTGGGTAGTATTACAACACAAAAAGAAGAACAATTCAAGAAACCTGAAGGATTCACTCACTCTTCTCAGTAACAAAAGACCTCAGACAGAGCAGTGTTCAGTCTTGGGCAATTCACTTACAGTGGTAGGTAAAGGACGATTACTTACCTTGTAAGTATGATCCACAAGGAAGAACTGACTACATCAATACTACTTATTCTGAAGGAGTGAGGACAGGAAGAAGGGAGCTTCAAAGATAAAAAAGGTTGTTGCAAAAAGGAAGAACATAATCCACTTACATCCACGACACAGAAGACAAAATGCCATGAGGTTAAACTGCAGCAGAGAAGACTTCTTGACTACATCACACTCACCTGTATATAGGGACTTTAGTTCTCACTGCCACTGAGGAATCTTGCTACAGATTCAAGATTGCAAAATAAATACTAGTAGAGTTCAGCTACACGACAAGGAAAAATCCTAAGTCAGTATTATCCCTAAGTTTAAGAAAGAAAAATTTTAAAGTTGATACAGGAGCTCCCACAGATAAGAAAACATCTTTCCAGCTTATGTTTCACGGCCTGAAGAAAAGGAGCCAGGAGCCTCAGTAGGGCAGCAAAACATCAAAATGGAACTAGGAAATGGCTCTTCACTTGTTTCCTACTGCAATCATAAGACCTATGTTCATACCCATAGAGTACTAAAAGCCTCGAAAATCTCACCTAAGAGAAGACTGCAAACAGGAAGCATTAACAACACTGAAGCTCAAGAGCCAAGTAGGAAGTCAGTAAAGGCAGTGCTGGAAAGCATGAACTTTGATCAAAGCACCCCTTCCCCCACTCTTAGACAGGAAGACAAGGAAAAGAAGAGTGTGGGGAATGGAAGGGGCTGAGAGAATGAACACACATTTTAACCATTGACTCACTAGATCACACAGCAGCAGGTGGAAGAGACTCTAGTAAGGTCTGAGAGACAAAAAAAAAGCACAGACGTGGACACACATGCCCATCTGCCCAGATAACCATTTTTCCTGTCTAGACAAAGGTTACTATAAATACATCTCCTCACATCACCACTGTTATCAGTCAGACATTCCAAAGGGAAATGCAGGGCTCTGCAAAGGAAAGTATTTTAACAATTTCGGCATGTGCCAGCTCTCTTCTGAATTATAAAATCGTATATAGCAAGATACAGATATAGATTCCCTGACTTGCTATCCTTTGGCAATCCAGTTTGTATTTAAAGAAATAAAGCAAAGAAGTTTGTTTTTTTTTTACTCCAAGTTTAGGATGCCGGGTGACCCTTTCCTCCATCTCCTCCTCCTCCACAAGGAATTTTAAACATATTTCCTACAAAACATAACAGGAGGGGTGGAAACTTTGCCTTTCCTCAGCTTGTTTGTTGTTTTTCCATCATCTGCTGAAGTTCAAAGATGGATTATATGCTGGTGGCCACAGACAGAGCACAGTGGCCTGTGGCATAACTCACTTTACCACACTGCATGCCAAAACACCTCTCTGTTAGTGAACTGCCAAGAGACACAGGGGTCTGAGAACACTATCTAGTTTTATCTTCACTGACACATCAAAAGGCCTCCAGAAGTTGAGTCAAGGCCATGAAACACATTTCACCTAGATGTTTTCATAGCTGCATGCTGACAAGTCTTCTAGCTGTCTGTCATATCTATACATATAGTTCTGTATGATTTAACTACTAAGCTGCATACACAATATGTAATTTGACTAACTCTCCTTAAATGTAACACTCTTTTTTTGGCCCAAATACATCCACACATATGCTCTTTAAAGTTAATTTTAACCTCCTATCCATTTGGCAAAGCCATCTTTTGTTCCAAGCTTCATCTCCTAAGGCCTAGATTGTCACATGTGAGAAATCAATTCCGAATTCATGCCTGCAGAAGATCCTTTTACCAGCTATTTTGGAAGCTGTAGATTCCAATGTTCCTCCCCAATTTTGAAGTGAGCAGTTTTATCTGGCCTTCAACAGTTTCTCCTCACATTACTGCTGGATTTGGCAGTATCTTCGTGTAATTTCTTATGTTGACATAATATTGTCTTGTTTTACTAGACCGTCATGACCAATCTCATGAAGTTGTTATACACAAGCAGTGTTTTCAAATTTCAGTGTAGTTTGCATGTCAGTTTGATTATATAGTTTTTGGCCCTCTTAAAAATAAGGATAAAGTTAGGATATAATATTCAAGCTTACATAACAAATTATGCAGTTTCAAAACATAGTCAGCAAGTTAATTAAATACAAGGAAGTACCCTACCACTGCTAAACAGGAAGAGCACCACAGCTCAGACAGACACCTAGGTGAAGACAGGTTTGCAGGAGAGACAGCCTCACCTGAAGCACTTGAGGATAATCAAAGACTTGATTCTTGTAACAGCGTTTGCGAACAGCAGGGACCCCATCTGACAGATTTGTACATTTGTCTAGGATCAACACCGATTCCCCATTCTCAGCCTGAAGAGCTTCCAGCTCAGACTGGTATTCTGGGTGCAGAGCCATTTGAGATGACAGAATGAAATACCTGCGAGGACTGAAAAACCACAGCAAGGTTAGCTGGCAGAA
Source organism: Oxyruncus cristatus (assembly GCA_013399855.1). Taxonomy (NCBI): domain Eukaryota; kingdom Metazoa; phylum Chordata; class Aves; order Passeriformes; family Cotingidae; genus Oxyruncus; species Oxyruncus cristatus. The sequence continues at coordinate 2,879,821 of VXAY01002317.1, forward strand.
CTGGGAGGTTACTTCCAAGGTGCCCTAGAACACATTTCCTTCCATCCTGGAAAAGCAGAGCAGGATTAACTAAGTGTGGACATACTGCCAAGACCATATTTTCACACAAGGCTGGAAAGTGTAATGTTGCAATATAATTGAATCCGGGATAGTAAGTGGCTCAACATTATTTACAACTCTGAATAAATCTGTACTTGGAAAAAGTGTTTATTACATTAGAACAGGCACTCACATTATAACCTCTATTATAAACTGAAATAAACATTATTTAGCTACATATTCAAATAGCCCGCTACTGATGCCAGGATTGTTTGTACTTTTGTATGGTGCTTGTGTACTAAAACAAAGTAGATAGAACACTGAACTTAGTCTTGATATGGTGACAGCAGCAAGACAAGCTCATCTTTTTTAACTGTGATTCAGTTCTGTCCCTTCTGGGCAATACAAAGGTAACATTTTTTGGGAAAAGTTGAGGGCCTGTTATCCCATACACTCTCAACTCCTACCACGTTCCAAAACTATGAATATTTTAAATGTGCCTTGACACTGAAGTGTTTAAAAATACTCATTAAAACTGGAGGTAAACCACACAGGAATACAGGCTAAATTAGGTGCTTACTGCTTTAAAAAGTTATACTAATACTGGAAAATAGCATGTCATATAATTGTTATATTGCTCTACTTGGGTTTCCTTTTTAAACAGGTCAGCTAAGTCAGACTGCTCTACCACTCCCCACTGAAAGGAACACACAGAGAGTGACTGCCCTCATGCTGCCAAAAGAACACAGGAAGCACGAGGCCTGCACTTAGGATTCCAGTTTTACTCTGTGTGATGCTATCTTTAATTTACAGCTCTGAAAACACACACAAACACACACACTTTATAAAGTCAGACCTCTCCTGCTGCTCTTCTCACCTCTTCTACTCATTTTCATGCTGGTCACTTTAGTTGCTCCAATTAACAGATGAGGCTTGCATATTTTTTTTAAACATTCTTTTTCCCAAGCCTGCAGCTGCTACCAACTTGCTACCAGCAGCTCTACAGAATACATATTTTTAGCTGAAGTGGATTTTAAGCAATCCAATTAAAAAGGCAAGTAAATCAAACCCCTTCAGTTCAGTTTGGTAAAAGGCCTTAAAAAAAAGGAAATAATGATGCAGATGAGTGAGAATAAATGCCTAATGCCACCTAAAACACATGTAGGTTTGTTTGTGTGTATGTTTAAAAGCAAATTTTGCCATGAAACTGTCCTCGTTCTATGACACTCATAATCCAGCTATCAAATCTTGCTACAAAAGAAAGTACATCCCATCTCCCAAGAAATAATAGTGTACTATACTACACAGTAGTGTAGTCGAATGTAATAGTTCATCCCAAGCAAGCCTGAATTCTGAGCGGTGTGTCCTTGCCACACGACTCCTGAACAAAACAATTGAAGCCGTGAATGCGTCTCGCTAGTAACGCTAACTGGCCACTAGATGGCAATCCGGAGGGCAGTCTGCTCTTCACCAAAAAAAACCAAAACCAAAACCAAAACCAAAACAAACAAAAAAAACCCCTTCACTGAACGCAAGACACTTTTTCTCTTATTCGACCCAAAACCAGACGCAGCGTTTAGCTGACTACATGGACATGAACAATATGACTGCATCTCTCTTTACAGTTGGTTCTATACATGCTGAAGCCTATAATCATGTTCATTCTTTCCAGACAGAAACATAAAGTGTGCTTTCACTCTGTGTCAGAACGTAGTAACACCTGAGACCTGTGAAGAATCAACTGGGATGCAAACAGATGCCCCTACGCTGGCCTGGCCCAGGAGCATCACAAGCAGGAACATAAAGGGTGCAAGCAAAGTAAACCACTGCTGCTCAAGGTTGTTCTAACTGACTGCAGTATTGTACTTGGGAGCAGCCCAGAGCAACAGCAAGAGCATTACCCTTACCAGAAAAGACAACTTAAACCAAAGACCAACAACTTTTGTGTTCGATAGAGGCTGCGCCCTTTCAATCACAGTTTTCAACTTTGAAAATTCGTATTCTCTACAGAATGCTGGCAGAAGAGCCTAAAATTTCTGCATTTCTAAATGTGATCTTCACAATGAGTGGAAACATCACCAATCCCCATTGCCTCAGTCTGTCCATCTTCTAAACCGTAGCAGAGGTAAGACCTTATTACAGTGAAACACTTTCAGCTCTGTAATTAAAAGATTTATGAAATATTAAAAGAGCAGCCTTCCCTAATCACTTAAAACATGTCTTTCAGACTTCTACTTACTCTTGTTCTGAAGACATGAATGGATTAGAGAAACCACCATTTTCTAGGGTAGCTCATTTCAATGGCTAATTACATTCTCTGATAAAATGAGTGCTTTATTTCCCCATTGTGTTGCTTACTCAATACTACAACATTTGGGGAGGAGGAGGTTGTGTTGTTTGTGCTTATGTCTCACTCCACTACTTTAAAAAAAAACAAACAAATAAAAACAGTATTCCAAGCTCTGGATGTATGTATTCCCATAATCAAATCAGTTCTCATTTTTCTGTTTCATGAGATAACCACAGGTCAGGCTCCATTCTCAGCCCAGTTCTCTTCAACCTCTTCGTTAATGACCTGGATGCAGGACTCTAAAGAATACTAAGTAAGTTTGCCAGTGCAACTAAACTGGGAGGAGCTGTTGCCTCTCTTGAAGGCCGAGGCCCTGCAGAGAGACCTCGACAAATTAAGAGGGCTGGGCAATCACCAAGCACATGAAGTTTAAGAAAGTGCCAGATTCCGCACAAGGAAGGGAGCAGCCCTGGATGTATGTACAGACTGGGGAATGGGAGGCTGGAGAGCAGTGTTGTGGAAAGGGACCTGGGAGTTTTGGTTGATGCAAGTTGAATATGAGTCAGCAGTTCCCTGGCAGCCAGGAGGGCCAACCGTGTCCTGGGGGGCATCAGGTACTGCCTTGTTGAAGCAGGTGATTGTCCCCCTCTACTCTGTGCTGGTGCGACCTCACCTCAAGTCCCCTGTGTAGTTTAGGGCACCACAATAAAAGAAAGATATAAAGCCATTAGAGAGAATCCAAACGAGAGATATAAAGGTCAAGGGCCTAGCTGGGAAGCCATATGAGGAGCGGCTCAGGTCACTTTGCTTGTTCAGCCTGGAGAACAGGAGACTGAGGGGAGATCTCATCACTGTCTGCTGCTTCCTCACAAGGGGAAGCAGAAGGGCAGGCACTGATCTCTTTTCTGTGGTGACCAGTGACAGGACTCAAGGAAATGGGCTGAAGTTGCATCAGTGGAAGTTTAGATTGGATAAGAGGAAAAGGTTCTTCACCCAGAGTGACTGGGGACTGGAACAGGCTCCCCAGAGATGTGGTCATGGTACCAAGCCTGACAGACTGGTATTTTTGAGGCTGTCCTGTGCAGGGCCAGGAGTTGGACTTGCGGGTCCCTTCCAACTTAGGACATTCTATCTCTTTTAAAGTCACAATGCAGGTACAGCACACAATTTTATCATTGCAATAGTGCCTTTTGTCATTACTTTGCCTTTAAGTATCCTTAAATAAACTGTCTGAAGTGATAATTTATTAGGGAATTTATATTGCTTTGAACTAATGCCCTGATTTGCTTACACTTTGAAGAAACCAAACACATTAGCAACTACTTCTACTTATATCCAAAATATCTTGTCATCTCACTGGAAATATTGAATCTAATTCTATCAGAAACACTGTCACGCTGTCATATTTTACAGTTCAGTTTCCAGTGTGGGAAAACCAGAATCACTCAAAAAAAAAATCCTCAATTAACACTTATATTGGTAGACGAGCCAAGACTATTAGCATTGGAACCATCAGCATGGGAAGCATCATGTATTTTAGTAGCAAGAGCTGTCAAAAACAACTCTTACAAAATTGCCCTAGCTCACTATAAAGTTAGTAGCTATATTTATATCTTACCATCATCAATACCAAACATGACATTGAACATACTTTGCCCAATTCATGGGGATTACTTTACCCTGGTCCTCTTTCTGGCAGATCTACTTCTGCCGACAACGGGCTGTAAACAGGAATACTGACATCGTAGCCTTGCCGGTAAGTCCATGTGGAGAAGCCTCCACCAGCCAATAGAGCTCTGGAAAATAAAAGAAAGCAACTTTGAACAGAGAATGTGTAACAATCAAACTCCAGCAATTCACCGCTTGTCATTACCAGAAATGCTGCTCCGAAGTAAGTTTTTCCCTCGAGTTTTGTCAGTGGCATTTTTTCATGTTGTTTTTAGGTTCACTTTAGTTTTCATGATCTGAGCATACTGCTAGATTGGAACTAGTCACCAAAAGAATGCTTACATCTTTGAATGATCACTGAGGAATGGACCATTTTTGTATTTATATATGAGGAAATTTAATATACTGCTGTCATTATGATAATTTTGCAATTAGTGAGCTTACCTGTCCTAAGTCAATTTTAATTTAAAGAAATATATTCTGAATTATTTATACTAGTTAAGATGTTCCTTGATGCCTGCACTAAAATAGGGTATAGCACAACTTCCAAAATGTTAGAGATATGCTACACTTCAGATACAAATGGTTTACAATAAGATAGTAATTTGGCATTTTAAAGCAACTCTGGACTTCTCAGGTTGGAAAATACAAGAGTTATTTGCTACTGTATTTTCAAAGTTAGCTAGCAAAATTTATTTCACTTTTATATTACACAAAAAATTCTATAAACAGAAAAAAAAAGAGCAAGAAATCTGCATGTTATGAAATTAAGTTCCAATAGTAGAGGTTGCTTGGAAGAGAGCGTGGGAGTCATCAAGGGCTGATAAATTAAAATGCAATTCAAACTTCCAATAGGATGAACTTCATTGTGCCTTTTCCTAGATGGAACAATCTTTTGCCATCCAGAAGTGCAGAAAAGAACAATGTGTACAGAAGAAAGCAATATATCATTTACAATTCCAGAAACAGGTTTGTTACCATCTCCTATCACAAATCAAGCTTCTCTGAAATAATGTACTATTAGAGGACAGCAGCTTTTCTGTTGCCATTTCATCTCCAGTGACCAGGTGGCACCATGAACACAACATCCTAGTTCCAAAAGAAGCTCAGACTCAGTTTCTTTAGTGAGACTTCTCAAACAGCTGATCAAACTTTCAGTCCTGTGTTACTCAACAAGAGGGTCTGCTATACTTCCAGTTGTCCCAGGATACTGAGTCTGCTTAAGGTACCACACAAAGTAGTTTGGAGAAAAATATTTCTCAACTCCAGTTTCTCTCCTTCTCTGCGGAAAGAAGCAGAACACAAGTACACCACTAGACAAGGCACTACAGAAAGGATCTTGAGTAGCTGTATGCATCATTGTAGCTATGACTACAGACAAAAGCCTTACTATCACCAGCCTGCATCCTGTCACAGTTCAGATCAGAGCACCCACACATCTCATTAGGAATCAGAACAGACACATAGGAACAAAAAGTCACGGTGAGACTGGAAGAGGCACTGACAATCCATTAGCTGATCTTCTTGTTTTCAGATATCATTGAATGAAATCCTTAGTATGGTGTCTGGAAAAATAGTTTTTCCACAACTGTTAGACAACAGGTCATCATTATATCTAATTATCACCAAGACCCATCATTTTTTCCCATCAGAACAAGACACCCTGGATGAACACCAGTATGTTCTGCCTGTTCTAATCCCCATCAGATGTCCCACAGGATACTTCACTTCCTGGTTTGACCAGCAGCATGGTTGTTCAGTGTTCAAATACCATGATCACGCTTTGCCATAAATGTGACTGATTTTACCCAACCAGTCAAGGCAAACACTCTTTGAAGATCCCAGGCTCTGGACTAGAGCTTCTGGATTGGAAATGAATTTCAGCTTGCTAACTACAAAATGAAAACAACTTGCCCTTTGTTGCTCTTCATTCAGAACACAAACAATGATAGGAGCAAAAATCAACTTGAGAACAGGATGACAAACCACGTACATGCTGAGTTAGAATTTATATTCAAAATCAAGTGATTAATTTTAATTCCCTTCAAATGCTTCTCCATCTCCCTGCCTTTGATGACACGTACAATGCTGCCAGAACTAGGTCTCACCCTTGAAGCTGCATGTTCCATGTCTTATCCATACTAATTCAGTCACAAGCAGGGAGAAAAAAAATTGGCTTGGATGTTGCTGTTCTTGCACTTTATATCCCCCTCCTCTTTTTTACTCCTCAGCCCCCAACTGGGAAACCAGAATCAGACTGTTTTAATTGGATCCGGTGAAAACATGACAGCACCTCATCAGCCTTGAGAAAGCAGGTGTGTGTCATGCAGACTTTTACCTAAATAAACCCACAGGGAACCAACACCAGTTAAGTAACTCCACGCGGATTTTCACTGTACAGTGCAGTAAGGGAGTAGGAATATTAACTCCTAATGTACTCAAGACAAATAATCTTTAAATTGCACCTATCAGCGAGGAATGAACTTGTTCCTGAGCAACTTTTTACCACTTTTCAAATATTGATCCTTCTCTCTCTGCATGAAGTGCCCCAGCTGCCCTCCACTCCAAAAGTTTCTGCCCAGCTGCCAACAGCAGCAGCCTTCTGCCAACTGAAACCCAATTCACAAACTGCAGCAGAAATAAATAAAAAGTATCTTAGTTTGTATGTTCAGTTCTACAGCTACAGATTAGCTTTGCAAAAGAAATCCTTTCAACATCATTATTGTACCAAATTCAACAGCACTAATTAACAAATAATATAGAGCTTATGTTTTAAGTTTCATAGCAGGAGATTACCTATGTTATGACAGCTAATACCAGCAACATAGTCTCCATGCTCACAAGGCAGACTTCCACCTTTGAAATTATGGGATAAAGCCCTTTTATACTGTCTTTGGCAATTGGATTTAATGATTTAATCAACAAACAACCCCTTAGTGAAGTACCTTAGATAAGAACTATTCCAGATGTAAAATTATAACTCAATTCTCCTTTGTGTATAAGGTCTTACTTTAGCTGGATTAATATTCTGCAGCAAATCAACAAAACACAAATCTATCAAACCTCATGATCCACTGCCATTCAGCTATGTATGATCTCTGATACACGCTGACTGTAGAAGGCAGGCCACACTCCCTGTGCAAACTTCACAATACTACCTATGTATTTCACAAAATCCCACATGTGCAGTCTTTCTGGAGTTGTCTTGGTACAGTTCAGACAAGTCACTGAAAAACAACTGAACTCTACCAACATACCTTTAATTTGGCCGGCAGCCTCTCACCCTGTGATGCTACAAACAACTGTCTTTCACACTTGGTTAGGTACCCATTCTGTAACACCCGCAGACATTGTCAAATACAGAAAACACACCCTAGTTGCTTGTTCAGTTAGACTTGAACTAAGGACTCCAAAGGCCTCCAATATCATACTGAAAGCTCATAGTGCATCACGCAGGCCTTTCCAGGACTAGCTCCACACTAGTCTGTGAATTCTTTCACAGCTCTCTTGCCTTCACACCTGTGACCTGTAGTACAGGTTCTGCACATGGAATACTCTAACTGTTGGTTGCCTACAAAAAGGTGTTTCCACTTTTTTTGCTGACCCAAGCGCTGTTATTGCCTCTCTCACATATTACAGCTCATGATCGTACACCTGCAGGGTGAGTCAGATTGGCAAATTACAACAGCAGCTGTATGCCAAAAAAAGATTTTAGCTTTTTACTTATATTACTGAGCTTTCCAAGTTAGTGTGGCAAACACTTAGGGCAAACACCTACCAAAATAATACATTTCCTGCACACTAAACCACATAAATGGAGATTTGAGATAAAAAAGTAAAAAAAAACCCAACCAAACAAACAAAAAAACGAAAAAGTTTTGCAGTAGATCTACTGCATTCTGTTAATAAATCCATTGTTTCAATAGCCACATGCATCCATAAACATGCAGTCCATCCCATTAAACAGAGCATTCTCAAATGAAAATTATCCTTAAGAAGCATAAATCTAAGGTAACAAATCCAAGTATCTACTATGAGATTAACAGGTTTCATTATGTGAGACTGATGCTTGACTGCCCTCTCCAGGCTAACCACATACATGCAACATATTTCATACAGAGAAGTAAAAAACTAAACCCTTACCTCACAGTGATATAATTACAATGATCAAGTTTACTCTTTAAACATGTCCAGAAAAAAATAAGTTCTGTTCCGGTACTGGGGGATGTTTTAGATTTTCTTTGCTGCAAAGAAATCGAGATAGACTCCACACACAATCATCTCAGCAAAGATCCCGTGTCTCAGGCAAGATTTGTTGATATATAGCAGAAGAAAGTTAACCTTGACCTTCAAGAAAGGTACTGCTTACATGGCACCTAACTTAGCACAACTAAGCACACACAACCTAACACAGTAGAAATATATTCAGTAACAGTATATAAGCTAAATAAGTTTGTCTTCCTCTTCCTCCTATTTTCTTTGCCTTACAACCTCCCTTCCTCTTCCAAAAGTAAACTATTCTGCAAGTGAAAATGGAACTCAGAATTTATGCCTTTTAAGTTCCTGGCAAATATTTTCAAAACACACTTACCAGAGAATAACTAAGAGCATTTGTCCAATTACAAATACAGTGTAATTATTAAGATAAGCAACACAACTGAAATTCATCATAGCTTTGTCAAGCAGAGAAGTTGCTTTAAAATGGCCTGAAGCACCTGTCTCCTATCAGAAAACTGCAGCTACAATCATCTTTGAACTTCTGATTTGCATCAAATGGGACGTTCTGTAAAGTGTTCAGCTTCAGTAACACACCAGATCTACATCTAACCTCAAGATTCTTCAACATTACCACAAGTCCAGCACTTGAAAGCAAACAGTTTCAGCCACATCCTAAATAAAATTAAGGATGGGTATAAGCTTTCAGATTTCAGAAGTAAACACCTGTTCTATACAAGGCAGGGACTTCTTTACTTCCCTTTTTGAGAAGAAAGGAAGTCATATTACAGCTTTGTAGAGGTTTAAGGAGCATATTCTTTGCTATCAGCTGCCCCTTCTGAGCTTGTTGCTTCTTCAGCGGCATTTAAATCCAGATCTGTGCACTCAAACACAGCACAATGCATACCTATCTCTAGGAACATCTAGGGCAGTGTTATAATCCGGTGGCCCTCCAGGCAGCATATTGAAGAGCAGGTGATTTGTGCCCCGATCCCACCTACATCAAAAGAAGAAACAGACAGTCATTAGAAAGGTGTTCTCTGCATACAGACAAATTCTGTCAAAGCCTAACTCTGACATGAACACACTGTATCTTCCTTTTCTGCATTAAACTTCATTTTTTCCACTTTGTGTTCTTTAAATTCACACACTGAAGTTTCAGCATGTACCTGGATAATTGTGCCAAAGCCTGAGCTGTCTCCTTGATACGGAGCACGTTCTGATTGAGGACATCTATGGATGGCACAAAAAGGCAGGCCCGGTTGACATCGTCAGTGTAGAATTCACTGTCAGAGATGGCCGTTAGCAGCTCATTGTATTCCCTGGAAATGGTGTTGCTCACTGCCGCCCCAAATTCATCCACATACTTTTTCAGTGAGTAGATGTACACCTTGATTTTGTTTTTGGGATTGAAGCCACATCTATAGACGTCGAAGCAGGTGTGCATCCTACAGCTGAGGTCTCCCCGCTCAGGAATGGGGCTATCAGCAGGAAGCTTGACCACAGGCACGTCATGGACACTGCGTTTTTCAACAGTCCAGTCACTGGATGACTCAATGGAGTGAGGCCAGAACTGAAACATTCCTGTGGCAATTAGGCCAAGCAGAACTATAGAAAAGAGAGTGATATAATAGATGCGATGCTTGGTTTTCATCCTCGGGATGAGGGCTGGACCCCGGGTGTTATATTTGGCCGACGCACACATAATGGAATCAATTATCTCTTGTCTCTACAAAACAGAGAGAGAAGTTTTAGGATGAACTCTAGAAGAGATACATAGTTATCAATATGCAGAGAAACATCCATTTAGCCCTTTCATGGAAAGTTCCTTACCTCAGCAGATTGCAGTAAACTTTCCTCAAATGCTCACGTCCCACTAAAACACAAGATGCCAACCAGGACTGCCACCAGATCATCCAGGACAAAGTGAGGATGATCTGCTGGGCCTGGTTGTAACAAAATTATGTTGGCCAGTTAACAATCACAAGTCAGAAAAAGGCATGGCTTGAACAGCGAGGGGAGGGGGAAATCTCAGACACTGCAGAGCACTGAGACCTCATAGGTCCCACTCCCTCTACAACCAAGTGTATTGATAGTGAATACTAATAAAAAAACCAAAATACTTATCTCCAGAAGAGAAACAACTTGGATACTCTGCAAAAGGCTTATAAAAGGGCACCATACAGAATGTAGGATCATGATACCATTTCTAAGGTAAAGGTGCTTTCAAACTGAACTTCATAGTAGCCCCACAATATCTACTAGAATGATGGTAAACTACTTCTGGCAAGAAAAAGGAATTAATTTATCATCTTTGTCAACATGCCTTTTGGGGCAAAAAGGTGTTCTATGAGTTGCCCCTGCAGCCACATTAAGAAAAGCATTTAAATAATAGTTCACTGTAGGCTGTACTAGAGTTGTAATGAAAAACATGATGCAATCTCAAGTATCACAAACTACTGTCACACAAATACTGTCATCTTTGGTAGTTCTTACAAGTTTTTACACACAGAATTGTGGCTCCTGCATAAGGCAATCTACATTAACTACAGACAGGAGAATTTGCAAAAAGCACTTGTTTAGGTTTTTGACTAAAACTTCCATAACAAATGAATTCAAACTGAATTCTCCGCAGTGAGAGCCTCTTAAAAGTAGTAAGTATGCTTTCTAAAAAAAGAATGTGAATGGTATAATTATGTGATTTCCTTTAGGACAAATGGGATGTTTTCTTCCTTTGTAAGCTACAAAGAAATTCTGACAAGTCAACTGTCCAGTAGACAACAAATATGAATAAAATAAGTATCAATGAACAAAAGAAATGTCAGTTTCATTATCAATCAAATGGTCTTTATAACAAATTGGGTTATTTGGAAATTCTTAACAAAAGACTGTTAGGATAGTGTTGCTAACACATGACTTGTCTTTATTTACACCCAATAGCACTAAAATAATCTGAGATGCTAATAAACATTCCACTTCTAACAGCCACTCTCATCAATTTACATCCACGTTCTGACTCTGGAAGAAGCTTTTTAAAGGCCCCTGTACAGGGCAATACCTGCGTGATGCTGTTGTCAGGACAGATGCCAGAATGCTACATTACTATCAGATTTAAAACTAGAAACTTTCCATACGCTTCCGACTCTTACAGTCATTCCTCCTTCCTGACACAGCGCCAGAACCACCTGCGTGATGAAAAAGACCCCACATTCGCAGCGAGCATTTCGGTCACTCGGCAAATCTGTCCAGACCTGCGCCCGGAGGGAAGAAGCCTCAGCGGAAGGTACCTCTCCATCCATGGACACGTTCATTCACTCTCCCATAGCACTCGGTCCACTGGGGAAACTGCGGGCACGGGACAAGGGGTACTCGCACTTGGAGTATTGGAAGTAACGGGAACAAGACACAGCAGAGAGGTGGCAACGACACTACGGGACGTAAGGGATGCAGGACGGGACGGGCCGCCCTCCGAGGGACACGACGGGCGGGCCCAGGTCGGTCCGGGAC
>VXAY01002317.1:2891858-2915784 GCA_013399855.1 Oxyruncus cristatus
CGCTGTCCCGGTGCCCGCACTGCCCCCGGGCCGGCACTGCCCCCGGGCCGGCGCTGCCCCCGGGCCGGCACTGCCCCCGGGACCGGGAGGCGCCGCCGGGAGCAGTGGCCGAGCAGCGCCGGGAAGGGGTCCGCTCCTGTCGTGCGCCAGGGCACGGATGGAAAGGCGCGTTTCACGCTGCAAACGGCCTCAGGTTAAGGCCGTGCCCGCTTCTCCTGCACTCGACAGCCGCTGCCCACTGTATGCTCCCTCGCCCCGGCTCCCCCCGGAGCCTGCTTCATTTTAGGTTTTTTTCCCTGTTGGTGATTTTTCTTCCAACACTGCTCCGGACTAAGCTGGTCACTGAAGTCTGGCTGCAGGATTTGGGAAGGCTTCCCTGCTGAAGGGGTGCTTCTCCCATCAGAACAGGCATTGGGACAATGTTGGTGTTTACCTGTGTGTGCAAAGTCTGTACCAATGAGCCACCACCCCCCTGGCTTTCAATACATTTGCATTGTTGGCTCACTTTCTTCTGATTTTGTGTGCAAAACTATATTGAGTTTTCTCATTGACAGAGCACTTTTGGGTCATGTGTCACTTTCCCCCCTGCTGGATCACACTGTTTAAGTGAAAAAGTAACCCAAACCTACTCCTTCCCCCAAAATTTCTCAAAAGTAACTTGAACTAGTGTCTCTCCTGGCAGAAGATAGAGGAGGACAAATTTGTTGCACAAAACTCAAGCTGTGTGGGAATCATGGACATTGGTTTCATCTCCAAAAATAGGAGCTGACTAGGTCATTAGGAAAGAGGGGGGGGGGTAGGGGGGAAAAGTAGGTAAGATCACAGAATCACAGAATGGTTTGGGTTGAAAAGACCTTAAAGATTAGCTACTTCCAAGACCTCTTCCAGGACAGGGCAGGGACAGCTTCCAGGACAGGGACACCTTCCACTAAATCACATTGCTCAAAGCCCCATTCAGCCTGACCTTAAACACTTGCAGGGATGGGGCATCCACAACTTCTCTGGGCAACCTGTGCCTCACCAACCACACAGTGAAGAATTTCTTCCTAATATCTAGTAAATCTGCCCTTTTTCAGTTTAAAGCCATTTTTCCCTGTTGTATCACTACATGCCTTCGTAAAGTCCCTCTCCAGCATTCTCACAGGGTCCATTCAGGCTGCTCTAGGGTCTCCTCAGAGCCTTCTCTTCTCCAGCCTGAACAACCCCAATCCTCTCAGCCTGTCTTCCTAGCAAAGGCTGATGCTGCACCTGAACCGCACACACTGCAACGGTATGGTGGAGATGTTCCAGCAGCAGCAGCGCAGTCACTCTGCATGTGGCATCCATGTTCTTTATGCTTCTCTGCTCTCTGGGCTGATACACCCTGACTAGTTTTGTGCCACTAAAATGGAAACAGGGATTACTTTATATCTCTCACCCTGTAAACAGATTTCAACTGTTACAACTGTCACTATTTCAATGGTTACAGTTTAACAATAAAGTTTTCACAAGTTTTCAATTGTTCACCGGTTTCTCCTGCCAAGCTGAGGACAGATACGGGCTGTTTGAGAGTAAGTCCTCTGTTTCGCAAAGCTGCAGGTCTCCAGGGAACATTGCCAAAGCCTGCCTCTGGAGCTACCAGAGGTCAGTGATGTCCTGCCACAAAAACTTCTCCCGCTGCAGCCCCTTCAGCCACCTGATTTCTGGACCAGAAGCATCTCCAGTCTAGTACCTGCTCTCTCCTGCCTGGGCTACCAGGCAGGCCAGCTCTGTTCCTATCCTGTAATCCTTGGTGGTTTAAAAGACTTACTGTGTGTATCTCCTAGTGTCAGCTTTTGGTGGCCTGAAACGTATTATTCCCCTCTTTAGTTTTTCTTGTAGTCATTTTTATACATTTGTATCTTATTTACAATGGTGAGGTGGTGGTGTACTATCCTATAACGTGTGTTTGCGAAAGGATAAGAGGTTGCACCCGTCCCTGCTCTAAATCTCTAAACTGAGTCTCTTTGTCACACACACATTGAATACGGTGCCCTTAAACAGTCTTAAATGTCTGCAATGGATTAGTTCTCTTTCATTTCACCTGCCCTTGGGAAAACGGCTTTCTGCAAAGCCGTTCACAGGCACGCACAGAGACAGCCTGGTACTCCCACGAGAAAGGCAAAACGCTGTCACTGCAGTTGCTTTCTCTTTCTTTCAACCTCTCCTCACACACGTTGCATAGCAGGTGATGTAGCATGCTGCTCAGTCTCACTGCTACCTTCTTCATCCTGTCTGTGACATTCAAAGCCAATGACAGAAAGCACTCACAGATCTCAAAGCATCTTTCTGAGTGCTGGTACTGGCTTCCTCCTCCTCCTAAGTGCAAGAGGTTTGTTAGAGCACATAATGTTTCTGGGTTTAACCCATCAGCTTCAAATTGCTGCGAACTGTGCCATTCATAAATCAGAGGCAGGAACTCTCCTTCAGGAGGGTGAATGGACCGTGTCCAATTTCTGTGAATTGGAAGGGGTACCATTCACGTATTGGGGCTGCTGGGATGAGCGTTGGATCTCTGCGGCTCTGGGCCTCATCAGCATTAACTGTGCCTGGATGTGCCTGAGCCACGGAGGGGGGTCCCCAGCCCTGTTGCGTGACAGGGACACTGGCCTGTCCACGTGCGGCAGGGAGCGGGGGGTCACCGAGCGCAGCCTGCACCAGCTCATGCAGTGCCCGCGGGCACTTCTCCGCCTCCCTGCTCTGCCAGGGAGAAGAAAGTGCATCGAATCAATCGTAGCTGAAATATTCATGAAAACCTGATGAACCCTTCATCCCTGTAGGAAAATCTGGAAATCAGTGCAATTTTATTAAAGCTAGAATTTAACAAATGCAAGCATCATCAGCTATTTTATTTCAAAATTGCAAGAAAAATGGAGGATGTAGTCTGTTTTGATAGAGATTTCCCTGAAACTACACCAGGGAGCCTTTTTATATTCTGGTGATGTAGCTAAGCCAGACAAGTCTGCAGCACAGACTATTTTTAGACTCCAGGTTGCCATTTATAGCTTGTAAAAATATTCATCAGCATCTGGATAACAGGCTATCAATTTATATAAATGCACAGGAGAAATCAGATATTTTACCTCTCTTTGCTTTGCCCTTTTATGTCCTGTCTTATATGGCTCTTTGGGGGTCATTTGGAATTTGTTTTTAAGGGCTTTACCATCACACCATACATTAGCCTGCTGTCACATACAGCATCCTGTGTTTTCTACTGGGATCATCAGTATACAGAAGAGAAAGAAATATTCAGAGAACCTTCTGTTAGCTATTGTGTTTCCACACATGAAGTAACTGCATGTGAGATTATGGTGTACCTTATGCAGTTAGTGATGAAAGCAGCACATTCTGAAAACACCTTTATAATAAAAGGAGATAATTTTAGAAGACAAATATGAAGGGGAAAACTAATGAATTGAGGACATCGTTTCAACCTTGTTTTCAACATATGGCATAGCATAACTAAAAACTCATAGCTCAATTTATTCTTCAAAAAAATTTGGTAATGGTTACTGCCAATAAATATATAAGGTACTGAACTTCTTGAAAGAGCTTCTATTATAAAAGAAATCAGAATATTGCAACAGCCAGGTCATTGTCATGGTTCACTGTTCCAGTTTAATTCTTACAACCAAATGATACTCTCATCTATATCAGTGGAGTTTTTAAGTAGTCTGATCAATAGCTAGCAGCCAATTGCATGGTTCTATCTATTGATCCAGACCATCATACACTTCCAGTGCTGCTCCTTTGTGATGGATGGCACTGGTCAAGACAGTGATCTACCTTATATCTGTAACTCTACATCTTGTACTGCCTTCCTGAATTGAAAGGAAAAAGCTGAATATACTTTGGAGGTCTGCTGCAATAGCAACCACTGAAGGATGTGAGACACAGGATGATTCAGTTAGGCAAGAGTTCCCTTCAGAGAAACTATAATGTAGCACAAAGGTGCAGATAGAAACACTCTGTCAGTGCAGGTTCCCTCTCCCTAAAGCTTTCAGCTGTCACGGTCTGCAGATGCATTAATCTTTAATCAATTGAACTCTTTCTGCAGTGAGG
This sequence comes from Oxyruncus cristatus, assembly GCA_013399855.1. Lineage (NCBI taxonomy): Eukaryota > Metazoa > Chordata > Aves > Passeriformes > Cotingidae > Oxyruncus > Oxyruncus cristatus. The sequence continues at coordinate 2,895,939 of VXAY01002317.1, forward strand.
TATCTAGGGAAAGGACAGGTCACGACAAGCATTCGCCTAGAATAAATAAGCACTCATGCATGAGCTGTGCCATCAGACCTTTCTGGATAGCAGTAGGGAATAGACAAGAGAGCTAAAAATAGCCTTTCCTTGCAGTGTTTTTCCAGACTATTTTTGATTCTTCATTTTGATAAGGTCGACTGGCTATTTGCTAAAAATAACCAATCCAGGCAAACTGAGGACAAAAAGTAGAGTATTTATAACCATCTCAGACTCTTCAGGACATTTGTTGGCTGCAGATAATCTAGCATCTTGTCGTCAGTCAGTTGACAGTCCCACAAATAAGTTGGTAATAAATAAAGCATTAATTGGAATGGAAAAGGAGTGTATCTTGCCACTCTGATTTTCTCAGATGGAACACTTATCTTTTTGTCTATATATCCTTGTATGTTACCTTGCTGTGTTCTTCATGGTGCAGTCTGAATTGCTTCAGAAATGACCAAGACAATCTCCTGTTAGGTCAGTCAATATTACAAAAAGAGCTGCATATATAATTAAAAGTGCAAAATGCAGTTTTATCCTTTTGCATGCCTGATACTTCAGATGCAGAAATTTTCAAGAGTGTGATTCACATAGCTTAATCCATGAGAGGTTTTTTTTATCCAGCCCTTGTGTGCCACTATCTCTCTGATTAACTGAAACCACCGCGCTGCCAGCAGGATGAGAGCTACAGAGGGATTTTGTAAGCAAGTAACTGGAGGAAGACTGCAGAGAAATTGTCAATATAAATGATAATTTGACCCCAAAGCAGGTTTTAAGAAACTGAGTCTCTATGAGGATGGGAGGAGCACACAGCAGTCAGCTCAACTGTACGATCTGTTAGATGTTCCCAGACAGAAAGACAAAATTAAGGTATTAGCATTTATTAAAAAAACCCACAAACAAACAAAAAACAAAAAAACCTCCAAACAACAAAAAACAAAAACCCCAAATCAACCAACCAACAAACAAAAACCAAACAAAAACAAAAACCACAAAACAACAACAAAAACCCCTAAACAAACAAACAAAAATCACACACACACACAAAAAACAAACAAAAAAACCCCAAACCCAACAAAATCTATCACACAGTATATTTGAGCAGCTACCCTTCTTTAATTCAGGTTAAGCTATTAGTGAATATTTTCCCATACAGATTTTTTGCTCTTTTTTTAATTTCTTTCTTTAAGCATGAATGATCATTCCTAAATACTTATTTAGAATGGACCTCACTTACGTTGTCTGCTTAACTGCAATGTAACACAGGTTAATAATTTGGAAATTCACGGATTTTCCCTTCCCACAAGCATGAAGATGTCAAGTCTATGCCTGAAATGTGTTAGGGAAGTTTCTGTGACTGAGAGCAGTGCTGCACAAGAAATTCCCACTTCTAACCTAAAAATGCTGAACATTTCTCTGGAGTAGAGAGAATGGGGTGGGGGGTGGAGGAGGGGGACAGAGAAAGAGAGGCAGGGACAGTGTTATTGGAACGTGGCAAGGACAATGAAACTTTCTAGGATCCTTTCTGTGCTTAAATAAATGATAACTGAAGCACAAATGTTGTATGCAAAGGAGATTTTATCATCTTGTTTTATTATAATGAGCACAAGCTCACACTGTTATATTAATCTTGGTGGCGGCATGTATTTTAGATGAAATGCAGCAATTTTTAAACATATAGATCTGACTGGATTCATTTGAGATGCTGCTCTTTTTTCCTGTTGCTTGACAAACTGGTCAAAAGAAATGCAGGGGCAGGGACAGGATGTGAGGATCCTTAGTCATTTCTATATTTTTTTTCTGTAAAGATTTGACACATAGGAAGAGAAAAAAAAAAGACCATTAATGAGAATTAGGAGATACAGCAAGCAGAGAGAACATCTAACATGGACGTAGCAGAAGGAACAAACAATTTGTACAGGCAGAGCTTGTGTTTTTTCTCTCTGGGTACTCGGAGCAAATAAGAGTTGATTTATCTTCTATATACATATGCACAGGACTTTCTACATGTTTACCAATTCTTGTCAACCAGTAAAGGACATTTGCAAAATTTATGGGGTTTGTACAGTCAAAAAAACCCCATTGCTTATTTCAAAAGCAGACTCATGACACCACATTTCTCTCTTGCTTCATTTCCAGTTAATTTTTTGGTTTTTGTGACCAAGCTAAAATTCCTTAGTTGAGAGCTCCTCAGCTGAAAAAAAACGGAAAGAAAACCCATGGAGAATACTCCATGCAACAAAGTGTGTGCTTGTGTGTTCTGTTATTTTGAGTTCCAGCAAGCTCAGATGGAAGTGACTATGGGCCATACTATATTAGCTGTGAGGACTTTGAAAGCATATTACACCCTCTTTCCTACAGAGGTGTGCTTTACTAGCTGCATCCACACAGAGACAGTACAATAAATCCGTTTTCTGAGCAGTAAACATATAGGGGTGAAAAACATTATAGTAATTGTTACTATCGTATATTCACATACTCCAATCATAAGAGTGACCAGAACAACAAAAGAATATTAGGAGTCATTAACGGGTTGAGTTTGTTGTAGGAATTCCCTGAAATACCACTTCAGCTAATGTCTATACTAGCTTACCTGATTCTTGATTTCAAACAGCTTGCTCCCTAAATTTTTATTGCTTAGATCCTCCTTGCGGTACTAAATACGAGGAAGCCCATTTGTATTTTGGCTGTGTATCTCACCTTCCCTTCCATTAAGGAGACTTGTCCTCTACTACATCTTATTTTGTGGACACCTAAGATGAAATGGAAAGTAAATTACAATAAAGAATGTCCTTTAAAATATTGTACATGGACAAATGCCAAACTAGTAAACAAATATGATGTTTATAACTATCCCTTGTACTGATCTTACCAAATCATCAGCCTTACCTCATTGGTGGCTTCTGAGGGAGGAGCCAGTTACTGCTAACAGCAGCCACGTGTAGCACCATCTCCTCAGACACTGCTCAGACTTTTCACTGTTCACTGTCTGGGCAATTCTCCATTATCACCATACATTAAAGTGTGATTGCATTAATTATTTGCTACCTATGCTTGGGTAATTCGGTTTATAATGCAGACATATGCTTTTGTCACTCTTGCCCATCTGCCAAAATCTATGATGCCCAAGAACAAAACTAATAGAGCAATAATGGTACAACTGTGAGCCAGCATTGACTGACATCCCACCTCACAAAGTAACTATAAAATGAAAGCTGGTTTACCTAAAGACTGAAACAGAGACTAATCTGAATTTCCTGTTAGATCTCAATAACACTCTTCTCTTGGATGATCTACAAATCTAAGCTAGATGCAAGTATTTCATGGGACCGAGGATTTTTTTCATATTGGAGCTTGATCAGAAGAGTAAAAGATGGTTCTTCACTTGTGATCAGCAAATTTCTACTGTTTAGACAGCACAGAATTTAGCCAGAATTTCATCTTTCACCTCTCTAGCTCATTATCTGAACAGATTCTACAATGCCACAAAGATGAAACTTAGTTGCTATAGAACAAATTACATGAGGGGAAAGTTGCACTTCCATTCCATCTTCAGGGGAAATTTCCTTCAATTCTAGACTAATACGTATGCAGAAGAAACAGTTTCAATTCCTTTATGATACCTGAAGTTTTACAGTACCAGAAATTAAAGAGCTTTGTATCTGTGAAAGAAGCTTTCCAACTGAAAAACTCTATCACCAGCATACAGAAAAGTGTATTAAAACGGGAAAGGGAGGAAGGAGGTGGAAGAATACTGTTTAGTCAAAAAATTACCCTGTAAATTGACATAGATAAAAAATTTCCTTAATTATCCTGATAATGGTGGAAGGTACCACCTTGGAAACCTGTGGTAGGTGACAGAAGCAGGTGTACCTGCAGGTACACCTGGCATGGTGGCAGAAGCATTATCTGCACTGTCCTGCCAATATACCTCACTGTTAACCAGACAGGATGGACTTCCAGGAATAGGAAGGCTGTAGAAAGAACATTTACTTTCAACTGCCTCTCTGTTCGTAGCTCTTTTGTGGACATGCTACCAAGAGGCCAATGGATGCTGTTTATTTACATGAATATAAAAAAGTAGAATAAAAAACAAAAACAGGCATTTCACCAACCGAGGGTGTTGGATACTGTCTGATCTGAGGTTAGGTCTGGTTTAAACTGAAAAACAAAGCCTTACAGAATTCAGTCTAGATGACCATGGTTCAAAAACAGCCTCACTCATGCAGATGAATCCATACACATGCCTATTTACCCTTAGCTGGGGCTAAGTTCGGGTTGACACCGGGTTCTATCTCCCCAAAACATCTCTTTGTGACAGCAGTGATCTTTTGGCCCCAAAATAGTCACATCTGATTATCATTTAGGAAAAGAGAAACTTTACACGTTTTAACAATCTCAAGTCTCTGTCTTCTTGGAAAGTGTGAAGTAAGAAGAATAAAAAATGACATCACGGGACCTTATAAGAGAGTTAAGAGCATATTCATTAGAAATGAAATACAAAATACAATGATGCTGCAGAACAGGGAGCACCAGGAAAACAAGACTCCCCACCATTCCCTACCCTCACCCCAATCCAAGGAATACACCTATAAAGTACAAATTAGAGATCTCAAATGGGGGAAGAGGAGGGGTCTTACAAAGTGATTTTCTTGCTATACAGAAAATATATTATTTGCTGGAAGCTGCTGCTGAGCTGTAAGGGACCCAGGTCAGTCACTGCTCAGGAACGCCCCTGAAGGAACGCAGAGCCCTACTGCTTCCCCACCAGTTTGCTGAACACATCATAGATCTCTGGCTTTTCCTGTGCAAACTGCTCAGCTGTATTTTTCTGTAGCCAGTCAGAAGAACGCATCTGTTGCTGCAGGAGGCCAATGAGGTCACCAAGGTTGGAGTTGCTGGCACAGGTAGGTTCCTGGTGGCGGGATACAAAAATGACTTCATCTGTGCTATCTGCTTTGCCATCCTGATCTGACTGACAGGGCTGTTCCTTTTCCTCTGCCAGTATCTCCTGCTCCCGCTCTTCCAAAACCTTGCGTATCCGTTGCATACCTGCAGTGGTATAAGGAGTAGAAACACTAGTGGATTAGTTTGAGCCAAAAGTGTCCCCAGATCCATCAGATCATGAAAGGACAATAGAGAAAGGAATGACAAACAGAGAAGACAAAAGGATAGTAATAGGCTAAATTTAGGATTAAGGAGAGAAGTGAACAGCGCTACAGAAATTCTGGTGAGAGAAAAAAGATAAGAAAACATTACTCGCCTAACTGTAGCCGGTGGGTCTTGTCAGCAAAGATGATGCGGAACCATCCAGGTTCACTGCATTCAAAGGCTTTTCCACAGGACAGGAGGACCTTATTATCCAGAAAACGCTTCCAGAGTAGCAACTCCTCCTCAAATGTGCCTGTCTTAAGGTACTAGAAGAGTCATCAGAAGGGCCAGATGTTAGTAACATGTAGGCTAAATTACTGAGATCCTCATGAATTTGTGATTCCCATGAGGTCTGCAAAGGCCAAGGGAGACACCTTTTACCTCTGAAGTACAGCAGTTGTGATATAAAGGAAGAAATGGGGAGGAAAGTGGCTTGAGAGTAGTAAGATTCCTGTAAGGAGGGAAGTTCACAGACAGACAGAAGGAACAGACTGAAACACCTGACAATCCTTCCCTCTCCTCATTAGACAACAGATTTATTAAAACAAAATGCTTAGCACAATATTAACCTTTCCCCTAGATGCAGTTGCATTATGCACCTGCCCTCACCCCAGGAGAAGTCTCACTTTCTAAAACTACCAACCTTTCGGAAATCAATCCAGACAAAGAAGCCTGCATTGCGGTTGAGAAAAGGAACCCCAAGTGTCTTCAGCTCATCTGTCACATACGTATGGGCAGCTTTTAGGCGGGCATGGTTGGCCCTCAGGTACACCTGGTTGATCCAGTCTGACCAGAAGGAGAAGATAAAGAAAAGAATCACAAACAGAGAAAGTATTCAGATCTGTTCAAGTTTCCAAAACACTCCATGTCTTTTTCCATTTCACCCTTCACCTGCTTCTTTTGTTTTCTGTTTACTCAAATAGCAAAAAGACAGGCAAGAACTACTTAGCAGTTTCATGTCTGTGCAGAAGAGTATCTTCTTGACCTTCCTAAGGAAGTTTTCCTACATTCATAGTTCTTAGTTGTTGTGGACTGTTAGCATTCCATCCCGGGTGGAATTAGAAATCAACTTCCATTTCCCTTGTCCCACAAGGTGTGGGACACAACACTGGCTACTTCTGTGCAAATAGCTACCACGCTTCTTCCAAGCTGCTCCTCTAATTTTGCTGATCAGAAGCTCTGCAGAAATCATCCTTTTATGTAGAGAGCTGTCAGCCTTGTGTTGCATGGGTAGTTTCAGGGTAACAGAAGACTGTGAGTTAAGCTGTACAAACAGGAGACCTCTTAAGAAAGTAAGGGGAGGGGATCCTACAGGTACCAAGACACACAGAATGGCAGAGGATTTTACATGGAGCTACTGACTCACCCCTGTCTTTAAGCAGCTGTGCAACCTTGTGCTGGACAGGTCCACAAACCCCATGGAAATAACACAAAGAAGCCACTGCATTAGCAACGTCTTGGTTCTCTGTATACAAAGTACCAAAACGAATCCCAGAAACGGCAAAATCCTGGAGAAGATGCAGAGAGACTACTTTATTACACAAGAAGGCTGGGATCTTATTACTACTACCTTGCTCTTTTCAGTGTGAGAACCTGAAGACCCCAGACCAACCCGACCAGCCACAAAGCCACAGCACAATAGCAACCAGCACTCACCTTGGTTATTCCCCACATCACATGAGTCCGCTGTGGATCAGGCAATCTGTATGTAGAAGGATGCAGATGGGCAGTTAGTGTCATAGGTGCTGAAGCTTTTGGATCACCAGTGCAGCATTGCAGAAACAGAGAGGCAGCATTACACAGTGATAGACAGTGCACCAGGAACATTAGTCAAGACGGGAAAATTCAGATGCAAACAACTTCAGAATCTAGAAAATCCCTGGAAGTACTTTTAGACAGAGTTTTAAAATATTTCAGATACACAGATGCATACCAGTGCTACATTTTATACACAGATTTCCTGAACATATGAAGATTTCCTTGTACATATGATGCTGGAAATCAGGCCTGTGCCAATGTCTTTTCCAAAAATTAAAAGTCATTTTCTTTTACATCCAAGCCTTGCAAAACTGTGCTAACCCCCAGCAAAGATTATTTTATTTCCTTGCAACTAAGCACAAAAAGAAAGATAGCACCACTGGTAAAGACTAGAAATTTAACAAACAAACAAATAAAAAGCCCACCTCCACAACAACCCCTCCCACCATATTTTAAAAACTTTTTCATCCTGTTAAAAAATACCTAATAAAAGCCTTTACCAAGTCTGTAATACCAGACTGTGATATGTGACTACTCTATTAAAAGAAAGGAAGTAAACAGCAAAAGAAAGTTTTTCCAAGCATCAACAGAAAGGTGGTAAAGAGATTACAATATTTAGGTAGGAAGAAAAGCCTCAGCACCTTCAACAAATGAAACATCTGTTTCTAGTTTTGGGCACTGTTACAACCAAATATTGAAGCACACATTGAAAAGTGTACCACACTGAAAAGTGTACCACAACAGAAAGCTGTCGTTTTTGTGCTTGACAAAATGCATTTGCCGTTCAGAAACTACCAAAAAAAAAAAAAAAACCAAAACAAAACAAAACAAAAAAAACCCAGTATAAGGTAAATTCAGAATTTGCTTGCTCATGACTTAACTTCCAGTCACAAGTTCTCAGCAAGGCATCATGTTGAACTGTCACTGGAAGATGGCCAGGGAAGTAGGAGCTGATTTTACCTGTCCATGCTTAGGACACTGTGAAACGTGGCTGATTCATCAAAAACTGACAGCATGTAGATCTCATCTACTATCACATGTAATTCATGTCTGCAAAAGGACAAAATGGAGATTACTGAAGAAGGCTGCTCACGTTTAGAAGCAGGGATAAATTCAGGCCTGCAAATACTTGCTTTATATAGGGAAGAGGGGATGCCAAATTTTGCAAAGTAAAGCAGTTTTTCTTAAATCAGGTCTATTATATGTACATTGAAGTGATTTGAGGTATATCCACTTAACTGTCACCCACTGCAACCATATAACAAGACAAAAGTCCAATCATTTCCAATACACTAGTGAAAATTAATTCCTGTATGCACTACCCATCTAGAATAAGTTGTATCATCATCCACTCAGCATCTGACAGATTCGGAGTCTCAGAGAGTATTATGATCCATGATGAAGCTGAGAACCCACATTCATACACTCCTTTGTCTTTACAAATACAGAGAAACTGAAAGGAAAAGAACTCAGCTTTCTACCAGGGCAGGACAGTACTACAGTGTTTGCTAGGATTACTGAAAAATAAAACTTGCACTCCTTGACGCTAGTTGCTTTACCACCCCAGATGACTACGCAGTCCATGTTCCCAGCACCCCCCTCTCCTGTCTTAAGTGCACTACTGTATGTGAAGAATAGACAGTTTGCCTGATTTGAGAGATATTCACAGCAATTCAGGGACAGCAAGTAGCACACTGGATTCTGGAAGCTGTATCTGACTCAGGATGCCTCAGCCTTCCAAACTGACATACCTTTTTGCAAATTCCAGGTAATCCCGTAGCTCTGACAAGGAGTAGATGTCCCCAAGGGGATTTTGGGGATTCAGAAGAATTAAGGCCCTTACAGTGACACCCTGTAGAGTACAAATAACACAGTATTAAGAAAGGGATATCATAGGATAAATTTTCAGTCCCTCTACTTGAGCAGTGAGTGTGACGCAAGATTCCCCTTAAGCTTCTACCATGACTTTTCACCTCAAAGGTTAGATTTGTATAAGAAAACTTTTAGCCACAAATCAAGATTTTTTTTAACAATTATATCACTTGCAAAGTGAACTGAAGAAAATATTGTAGAATGAATATGATTTTTAAAAGAGGGAGTTGCCACAATCACTGCCATCTGGTCAACCAATTAACGAGAGATGCTCTCACACATTCTCAGCATGGGAGCACTTCTCTGAGCTGTATCAGTAATTGGGAAGTAATAAATTACTGAAGAGTGCCCATGAATGTGGCAAGAAAGATGAGAATCTGAGTTATGTGGGTGCAAAGTTACTCATTTAGAGCTCACTTGGCTGGAGATGTCTGAGCCAGTAACGATCCAAAGATGCAGCTAAACATTTAAAGGACTTATGACAATGTCAAAACTTACAGATTCACTCTTCAGAAAAGTAATATTCATCTGCATTTAATCGTCCAGATTTGTACCTCTCTCCCTTCTGCAAAAACTCTCAGCATTCTTAGTGGATTCATCTGCACTGCTGTGTTGAGTAGTCAGTTTTGGGGTAACTCAGCTGGCCTGCCTGAAGGAGAAACCCTGGGTAGTCCCAAATTTTAGTGCACGCCCAAGTCTGGGTTTGGTTTTTTGGGGTTTTTTTGTGATATGAATGGGTTTCAGTGCTTCGTGAATGGTCTGGTACTCCTAGTTTACTCTTTCTGCTGTGACCAACATTGGACAGACACAACACTGAGGGAGTTCCCCTAAGACTGCCCCTGAGTTTGCAAGTAACCTAATCTCAGGAGGTCTACAAGGGCAACCAGAAAGCCAGCTGATAGGTTTTGAAAGTGCTTTGATCTTTAGGCCACTTCTGGGGCATCATGTCTCCAACATATTGTAGACTGCGGTAGTAATGTGAAGCTCAGCTAAACTCACCTCTGCCTGGGCATCCTGAAAAGCTTTTTCCAGTTTTTCCACTGTAAGCTGGAAAGGCCGAGTGTTTGTTCCAGTAATCTGAAAGACATAAAAGAGATAAAAAAGGCCAAGTTATTTGGCCCTGAGCCAATTCCCTAATGTTTCCTGAAAGAAAAAAAAAAAAACAACAATAATGATCTAGCAATCATCTTCTTATCCTTTCATACTACAGAGATAAAAAATAAATGAACAAATAGATAAATAAATAAATAAAATCAAAGAAATGGCCACCATAGGCTGGCCACAAACAAGATTCTCTGGTTATCTTTGAATAACTAAAACAATGCAAGATCTCCATCTGCTCTTCCACCTGGGACCATCTTTAGTAGGACAGATATACTTCTCTCTCCAAGGTTCAAAATGGTCATTTTTTTCCTTTCAAGGGTTGTTATTGGGAGAAAGATATAAGAAAAGGACAGAACTAGAATCCAGATTTACAGTCTCAAATTATTTTCTTGTAAATTATGTGCCCGGTTTCCCAGTAACAAACTGGGAAAATGTCCATTGGCTGCAGTGTATCCTTGTTCTGAGAATGGCTTCCAGAGGTTCACAAAGCTCAGCACCTCCCAGTATCAATTTAACTACAGAAGCTGGTATTCCTCAGGTCTTACCTTACTGTCTAAACAGACATACACCAGCTTGACATTACCATAGAGGAAGATACTCTGGGTAATACCACCGTAAAAGGGAGTAGCAATCAGAACAGCTTCTGGAACCGAGAAAACAAAATTGGTTATCCACAGGTCACAATCCTTCTTTCTCCTAATGTGCTTCAGCTAAACATGAAAGCTTTTTTACAACTGAGCCCTCTGGAAACACTGCAGTGTTACTGCCTTTGCCTTCACTTTATTTTTACATTAATTCTTTAATCTTCTGCAAGAACCCAGGTAAACATGATTATAGCCTATGTTTAGCCTAGCAAACTAAAACATAGTGAAGGCAGACAGGGCAGACATCGACTGTAAGCGCATGACATCTGCAGACCATGGAGATGAATTTCACAGCACAATTTTGCAGGAAACAAGAACTTTGAAGAAGGCAAATGCCAATTCCACTACTTCACTTCTGTCAAACAATATTTAAACAAAGTAACACAGTATTTCCCAGCAAAAAAAAAAAATCAAAACAAAAACATGTTCCAAACATCCACTTACCCCCTGGATCACAAAGGACTGTAGCTAATGCAGAAAATAAAGAGCCACAGCCATTTAAAACAATCACCTACAAAAGAAAGAGAGAAGATAGTGATAAATCTGTACAGAGAAAGACATCACTATAATAATTCCTGACAATATCACTGAAATAAATTTTCTCCCCAGTTGTCTAGTGGAATTTTTCTGCTGAAATCCCACCTCTACCAGAAATAACTTTAATCCTGCTCTTTGCTTCAGAGACACTTTGTTCTGGTGCCGTTATTGATTCTAACAAGCAATTTAGAAAAAGAATAGGGAAAAATCTGGGGAGCAGTTCTGAACTGCTGTGAAGGCAAACTACTTCTCAGCAGCTAATATGTGATATTGTCCCTTTGTGGTAATAGCAGCTATGACCTCCTAACAAATTTGTGCAAAAGTGGAAACAGGTCTCGTAAAGGAGCAGGTTTGACTCCTGCTTCTGGAAGACAAAAGCTCACAGGTACCATGAGTTTCATTCCAAGTAGCAGGGAGAATCAGGTGCCTTGGAGAGGCAGTGATCGGCAAACTGATCAGTGGTAACTTCAGTTCATGAGAAGTATGGGATTCTGATGAATTACTGCAGCCAGAAAAGCAGTGGCTGCACCAGTTCCTGTTGCCCTCAGCACTGTAGGGAGTCCCTGATCCCTACAGGCACCTGTATCTCTCCCAAGTCAGCAAGTTCTGCAGAGACTCAGATCTTGGTGCCTTCCTTACAACACTGCCATGAATTTTGAGAAGGTCTGTTTTACAGGGTAAAACTAACTCTTGATTCAATCACAAATCTTTGTCCTGAGGTTTAACAGTGGAATGGGATGAAATTAAACTCAACTGAAACAATGGGCACTCTTTGTCAAGGCTGAGGGGTACAGGCATAGCAGCCCTGAGCCGAATAAGGAGATGAAAACATAAAGCCCCACTGAGAGCACTGGCAGGAAGAGTCGGCACACAAAAGAAAAGCATGAGGCAAAATACAGTAGACCTGAAATGTTTTGGCTGAAGTCTTCATCAAAAGCTACTGAAATGAAGAATCACTCTCATTTACATGATAAAAGGCTGCATTCTTACCATATCATTTGTTTAAAAAAACAGAAGTTGAAACTGATTACCAACAAATGGCAACACATTAGAATAGACACCAATGAACACTGGGTTACTTACATTCTCTGCTTTAAGAGGTGCAGGGGCCTTGCAGTAATAGGTCAAAAATCGAGCCACTTCCTCACGTAAACTGAAAAATACAGAAAAGCAAATATTGATTCAGCTTATTCTCGAAGAGGCTGAGCTTCCAAACCAGGTTCACATCTTAGGAAAATAAAGTCAGGGCATAGTGAAGTGTGATGGAAATGGCTAGAAAACAGGATAGACCCACGCAACAGACAGGATTTTTACACACAGTAGAGGTCACGGGTAATGTTGATAATGTCGATAATGGTGCCTGCATTTCTCACGAGCTTTCATCATGTACAGAAGAGAAGGATTAGTCCCCAAGTATTCACTACATTTCAAAGAACTGCCTAGAGTTATCCAATTTGTTAATGTACACAGTGCTGTTAAAACTGTGTTTTATCTAGAAAACTTGCACTTTCCATAAAAGAACTTTTGACTGGATTAGCTGGTAGGATAGCTAGTTTACAGTTTTGCAAAGAAAAAGATGATTAAATGACCTAGAAAAGTTTTAACTAGCGAATGTAGCATAAGCGGTTTGTCTTCATCCACTCTGCTTATTAAAAAAGTAGTCAAAAAGAGAAGCATTACAGAAAAGACTTACAACAGATGTCCCTTCCAGTCAGGATACTGAAGCAGTGAAGGTTCCATCAGATCCATATCAGTCTGTGTCAGCTGGGAGCAATGAGAAGAACCATTAAAATCACATTCACTGGTAAGGGAAACATGGAGATGGATGGGATCCATGTACAGACACACACCTGTGCAACTTCAACAGTTGTAAAACTGGATTGGGAAAGCCAGTGACCATCAAAATAAATGGAGGTTGGAGAAAAAAGGACCAGCAAACTGATCAGTGATAACTTCAGGTTATATGAAGTATGGGCTTCTGCTAAATTGTTGCAGCCAAAACTTCACTGCATAGAGATCTACAAAAAAGGATACAGAACAGGCAACACACATGGCCATAACAGAGATGCCTGCAGAAGACTTCCTCAGCAAATGAAGCAACCCCAAGAGTGTTTCGCCCAAGCTCTGAGGACAACAGCTTTCAACTGGAAAGACAAGTCCCAGTTGTAAAAGCTCAGGTCTAGACTGTCAGAAGGAGTTAGAAAGGAATTGGAATCACAGTCAGATACATATTTTCTTTAATAAACTTTCAATATGTTAATTTTTAATTAATTTCTTTTTAATTAATAGCTTTCATTAATGTCTCAGTTCCAAGTTACTGCAGCTCCTTTCAGTTCTATAATTCTGATCAGTTCTGGTGTTGAAGTATAACATGAGCTTTCAAAAGACAGGAGAAAAAGGAAATTATCTTTTTGGTAATTCTTCCCCTGGGCAGGCAGTTTGTTCCTTATGAGGAGGTCATTTTGCTCTCAAAGACAGATTCACCCGAACTGTGGAGTCCTTTTTAATGTTTCTATTTAGATAAAGTATGTACACTGCTTTTACCTAAATATTTTCAAGGTTATAAATATCAGGGTTTCACATAATCCAGTCCTATGAAGTTGCAAAGGAAAGCACAGCATTGATACAGATAAAGAGAACAGGACATTTTAGATAAACAAAAAGGGAATAAACGAGTATTATGTACAATGTACCTTCCAAATATTTAATAGCAACCAAATCTATGAGTTAATATTAAAAAAAGGGAAAGGTGGGGGGGACTCAAGTAGGTGATAGTGCAAAGGTGGAGGGAAATTCAACATGCAGGGTGAAAATTTCACACGTGATAACAAAACCACAACATTTTGTATGGGTGAGGAAATAGCTGGTGTAAAGCTCTGGAGTTTAAAGGCACTGTCCTTATCCCATGTAGACTTACAACCTGATATTATATGATTAAAGTTCCTTTATTGAGCTGTAGATGTTCTTGGAGCTGACACAGCACAGAATTGTGCTTCAGATCTCTCTCTTAAACTTATCTAGAGAATGCTGCATAAAATATATCAGCAGGCTTGGCCAAAAATGACTATGCAATAATAAGAGGAGAACTCTTAAAAAAAATATGTTAAGGGCTAAGGAAACCAGATGGGCTAACTGAAAGGAAGACCATCTGAGATCTCACACACCACAAAATATTTTCTAATTTAAGGGTCAGAAGTTGAAGACAGAAATCGGATACATTATTCAGTGGCAACAGTTAAGTATTTATTGTCCCAAACAGCAAAAAATTATTTGCCTACAATCCCAGCTGGTGCTGCATTCAGTGAATCCATACTGTAACTCCAGGCTGGGATGACTGAGAAGCTGGCAACAGTATCTTTGTTCAACTTGTAGCCACAAGCTTGAACACTATAGTTGACAGTCTCAACTCATTTTCATAGGAAGGCTAGTTAGGATGTAGCTGACTACTGTCTCCCTCTGCACTACTTACTACAGGCTTGGTGTTAGTTTAAAGGGGAAAGGACAATGAAGGAAGTCAGTTACCACCTATGCAGCCTAGAAGGCACCATTTTCGTGCAGGCAGCAGCTCTGCCTCACCTGTTCTTTTAGCTGGAAGGCAGAGTTGTGGGGTAGCATCCCCCCCAAGTCAGTGGAGTGGCAGGCAGAAATAAAATAAGGAACATTTTGAAGGTGGGAATTGGTGGAATGGGAGCAGCCATGAACATCATGTAGAGACTGAGCGCCCAACCCTGAGCCACCTTCCCACCCCACAGACAACTACAGGTAGGAGAAAGTGCCACCTGCCCACCTCGAAGGTTGCCACCTGGGCAGTGATTTTAATGGAAATCTAGAAACATTACAACACAGTTCTGTTGTTTCCTTTTGGCTTTTTCTACTTTTTCAGTTGTGCTGCGTGTTTAATTCTTCTGCCTGGTGGAACTGAACAAGTGAGCAGGTAGCAGCTGACCCAGTCTGATTTTGAGGGATTTCACTGCTGCCATCCTTGCATACTTCAGGTGAACTCAGAACCGGGTATCCAAATTGTGTGATTTCATAATGGACAGATCCTTGAAATTAGAGTTCAAAACTAATTTCAAAGCATCTGTATTAAATCATCAACTGTCAGCAGAGGAAAATAAAATGAATCTTCTTTTCATTTAATTTTCTGAACCAAGTACATCCCCAAAGGGAAACCCATCATAAAGAGAAAGAGAAAAACACCCATGTTCCTATCCTCCTGGAAAAATAACATCATGGATTCAAAAGTGACTTCCGACAAATAAGAAGTTCACAATGAAAAACTCTACAAGAGAAGCCTGAGCAACAGCAGTAACTCTAGGAAAGTGCAAGTATTGAGGAGGAACTATAAAGCAAATTCAGTGTTTCTTTTTGGAATAGAACTTACCCGCTTAGACATCAGATCAAAGCAGAGTTTATTCTCACTGGTGCCAAAGTTTATTATACCCTAGAAAGAGAAACAATGTATTGTTTATAGACACATAAAACCTGCGTACATCACCTTAGCTATCGCTTCACTGAATTTCTTCCAAAAAGCTTACTGATGAAAAATCAAAACACAGTTCACATAAACTTCACCATATATAACTTGAGACATGCATCTATGTGTGTGTGTTTCCACATATATCCCAAGCTTCCGAGTTAATAAACAGTCTGTAAATGAATATGTACTAATGGTTTATACTTCTTTACAGAATATATTTACCTTAATCTTGAATTCACTTACTGGCATATGTAACTAAAAAAAGAAAACTTGAAACAACTTTGAAAAAAGATGGGAGTTTACCCTTCTGCAGCTGCTTTAAACAACATTTTGGACATGTTTCTTTACCTAAAAGCATTTGTGTATCAGACCTTACCATTCCACACCACTGATTTGCTTAGAAACCACATAAATATGTAGTCATGAAAAGTGGTTATAACACTGAATTTTCCCCTCTGGAGAGATGACCCTACAGTTCCATGGACAATTTGGCCATATATAGCATGCATTAGATCTCGAAGAGTTCAAATCTACTAGCATACTTTCTTTATTGGAAGAGGTTGGGTGAATAAATTTTAGAAATGTGAAAGAATTGAAGTAACTGTATGCTTCTGATGTTATTAAAGTACAAGTCCAACTTCAAGTATTTGTTTAAAAAGCTACTTCCTACATAGACAACAGTTGGTAGAAGCGGCAGTTTGTGCCTCATAATACACCTTTAACAAAAACTTGCCCATGTTTTTCTAGCTTAAAAATCTAGTTTTCACCTCCCAACACAGGGTGACTAAGTCAGGCCTAATAATAAAATATTTTTAAAATTTCAAGTAGTTCAGTATCTGAATGATCTATTTTAAAGTAATCCACATATAAATCGATATTTACTATACTTGTTACTCAGTAATAATTTGCCACGAAGTATTAACACTCAGCCTTTGTGCCACAAGAGGGCTATGACGAGCTACTTAAAACTGAACAGCTAAGTGTAACAGGCAGAAAAAGAGCCGAGTGTTATTAAAAGTAATTGAAAAAAAAAAAAGGTCTGTTACTTAGTAGTTGTATCTCCTGCGCCCATCACCTGCCATAATCAGATATAATTAGATAATCATAGATGGTCTTCATTGGGTAATAGATGCGATGAGGTGCAAGGAGGAACATGAGCTCTGTTCCTACAGATGTCTTACATCTTTCAAGGTCTACTACTGCTATTATTACCCCAACAGGGAAATCAGAGTGTGCAAACCTGAGCTGAACACAGCATTCATCTTTGATATCTAGATGATCTGCAAAACTACTTCTAATTTCTTTTCCTCAAAGAAACAGTTCGATCTGCCTTGTATTAGTGAGATCAAAAAAAAACCCCACACTTCTGGCATATCTGTCAGCAAACCTTAAAGAAAGTTGGGGTTTTTTTCTAGCAAGAAAGCCAGGAAAACACTTTGAGCTTCTTACTCACATTGGGGTTCTTGTCTTCATCATATTTGTCAGCATGATAAGCTTTGTACCCTTCCTCAGTGGAGCCCTGAAACATGTTGGCAAAGTTGCCACGAGCAGAGAGATACGGGCTTCTCTGGAAGCTGTTGGGGTTACAGAAGCCATGCATGTCAACCCTCCTCCTGGTAAGTGGATGAACGCTCATCTCTTGCAGGTTGCCTCCTCCTCCTCCCATTCCCTCCATTTCAGACAGTGCCTGGTTGAAGTCCAAGTTCCGAGGCATGGCAACAGAGGACGAGGAGGTGCTATGGCTCTGCTTTAGGATGCTGAGCATTTGAGCAAAGACATTGAACATGCGAAACTCATGCTCCCGCTCCAGTTCAAACCGTCGCTGCTCCAGTTGCATTCGGCGCTCCTCCACATCCAAATCTCGCTGAAATCGGCGTTCTTCCATCTGCAAAAAGCGCTCTTCCATGGCCCGCTGAGACGTCAGAGTCTTCAGCAAGAGATCATCCAGAGGGTCCCTCACGCGCTGGCCTTTCCGTTTTTTCCTCAGCCGATGCAAGGCAGAGAAGCCAGGCCGAGGAACAACGTTCTGGATCCGTGATGAGTTTGCCATGTTGGGCTCACTGAAACCTGTGAATACATAAAAGCAAGGAAGAAAAAGTAAATATGGAGCAAACAAAGTGGCTTGGACATGCTTTGCTGCGTTCCCATGCCAGTCCTTGGAATGCCTTTTGATTTACTACAGGGTTTACAGAAAAAAACCCAAAGTAAAACCTGTCAGGTACATCTTGAGGTTTGCGAATTTTTTTGAAATTTGTTTTTTAACGGCACACATTGGGCACACATTATGGCACCAGCCCCAGCCCCATACTCGGCCTCTGTATTTACCTGAATGATCACCAGTTCCCTCCACTGGACTAACTATGCACTCACCACAGCAAAGAGGACACAGCATTTCCTCCTGATCTCAGACATTATTCTCACACTGGTTATCATTTCTCTTCTTCTCCAACATGTCGTGCTTTTCCATCGGCCTGTCCTAGACTGGTTTGAAATCCCCAGGATTTCCAGACTGTACCCAGCTAAGCAACGGCCAACTGTACTTTCAGCGCACAAGTCTCATCTCCTATAAACAAATACGCTGTTTCTGCCAGTGACTTCTTTACAAGTCCCACTAAATAGCTCAGAAAGCCAGACAATAACTATTCCCAAGTATTCTTCATTGTTGAATATCCTAAAATATTAGATTTGGAATATATTTTAAAAGAATGCAAGGAAAGTTTCACCTGCAGGTTTATAGTTGCAACCATGGCAGAAGAGGGTCTCCTGATACAATTCAGCATGAGGACTGCAGACAGCCCTGGTTATGTTCAAATGATGTACCAAAAAGCATGCAATTGGGGTTTTTTTTCAGTAAGGTAAGCACTGTCAGCATTATATGCAGAAATTCAGCACAAACGCCTAGCCCAGCTTATGGCTGACATTCCAGCCCTTTGGATTCATACACAATATTTAGCCTACCTCAGTAATTCTAGATTTTATTTACCTGCAGCAAGACACATTTTAGGAATGGCCAGAAGACTATGAATGCAGATACCAGCCTTCTACTTTAAAGCTTTCTGGGAAGTGGAAAAACAAGGATCCAAATGTCACTGTGACAACCAGGTGTCTACCTCTGCACCAGGAAAAAAATCTCTTTCTGGGAAAATGGGCAGAAACCTTATGCTGGAATGTAAAAGGCTATCCCTACCTGAAGGTGAAACATTGGTTTCAATGGGAATCTCCACCCTGGAGATGGGAGAGTCGTTTTGGGCCCTCTCCAAGAAGGCTCTCTCCATCTCCTGTTCTTCAGGGGAGCCCTGCTGGTAAGACATGGCTTGTGGGGGCTCTGGGGTCAAGCTGTGGTCATCAGAGTTCACCTCCTCACATTTGATTTCCATCAGTTCAGGGTGTTGGGAGTGTCCAAAGGGCAGGGCCGAGGAGGTGAACTGGTGGTGGTAGCTCTCCACCATGCTGCCCTGCAGCACCTGCTGAGCCATCACGCTGCCACTCAGAGACCCATAGGCCAGGGCCGGCCGGCTGGTCAGCACCCGGTCCATCCCCTCGTAGAACTTCCACGTCCGCCCGCCCCGCGGAGCCTTGCTATTGTCCTTGATCCGCCGGTACTCCAGCTTCATCTTCTTGATCTTCTCCCGGCACTGGTCGCCCGTCCGGTGGATGCCCTTCTCCCGCAGCACCTCGGCGATGCGGTTGAAGACGTGCTGGTTGCGCAAGCAGCTCTCCAACTCTATCTGCACCGACTCGTCGGCCCAGAGCTGCAGCAGCTCCACCACCTCGGGGTCCGACCAGTTACTGCCGCGCTCGTACTTCTTCCCCCGAAAATCCATCGCTCCCGGGTGCCCGCCCGCCGCTCGCCCCGGGCTGCGCACCTGTCCCTGCCCCGCCGGGAGGGGCTCTCGCACCTCGGCCCTCGAGGGCGCCGGGGGGCCCGGCCTCCCCCAGCCCCTACCGGGCTGCAGGGCCGCGGGCACGGCTCGGCACGGCTCGGCTCAGCCCATCCGCTGGAGCCAGGCGGAGCGAGCTAGCGGGGAGCCGGGCCGGCATGTTCACATCCGGGGTGACGCACATGCGTGCAGCCTTATTCCGGGATAACTTTATCCCGTGCCAGGCACTTGTCGCGCTCCCGGGGTCGGGCCGGGCTCCGAGCGGCGCCGTGGGGTCCCTCCGTCCCTGCCTCCTTCCCTGCCTCTCTCCCTGCGTCCCTCCCTGCGCCCGGCACGGCCCGGCGGGAGGCAGCCCCGTGCCGTGCCGAGCCGGGCCGTGCCGCACCCCCATGCCGGGC